>PVKE010008087.1:0-48705 GCA_004027555.1 Craseonycteris thonglongyai | reverse complement strand
AAGATGACCGGGCGTATAAGACGACCCCCTAATTTTACAGTTAAAACATAGGTTTAGGCCTATATTCGCTGTATAAGACTACAGCCTCGGAAGTGGGGGGTAGTCTTATACAGCGAATATAGGCCTAAACCTATGTTTTAACTGTAAAATTAGGGGGTCGTCTTATACGCCCGGTCGTCTTATACGCCGGAAAATACGGCAACTGCTGGCTTTATTTTTCTCCTAGTAAAATTGATGATAACGTGGTTTCCTTCATAATACCCAAGACCCGGGTTTCTTTGATGTTTTTGCTTAGTCTGCCTTGGCAAATGTTTTCTGCTTCATAGTCACATGATAGCTGACCCACCTTTACCTTTAGGGAGAAAGAAGGGAGAGGTAATGAGATAAAGGTAAATTTCAGCTGAGTTAATATCTCCCTTCCTTTTAAGACTATCATGGGAACTGCCTATAAATTTCACTGGTATCTTAATGGCTAGACCAGTGTGTATAGCAGAACTTTCTGTGATGAGGGAAATGTTCTGTATCTAAGATGGTAGCTACTAGCCACTTGTGACTATTAACATTTAGAATGTGAGTAATGTGGCTGAGAAAATGAATTTTTAATTTTATTTGGTTTCAATAAATTTAAATTCAAGCAGCTACATGTATCCAGTGGCTACCATATTAGAAAGTGCAGGGCTAATAGATCTTTGTCACATGACTACCCCATCCATAATAAAGCTTAGGAAATGTGAGTTTGGGGCTGAACACATTGCTACATCTCACAAAATTGTGCTTTTATTGGTAAGGAAAAATCCAATAAACAAAAATGAATAAAAGGCTAGGCAAATAGCAGTCTCTACAACAAAGGAATGGTTGCTTGCTATCATTCCTTAAACCTAAAGGAATGGAGTCTTAATGAGTTTTAGCATGTTATTATATGTAGCTGAAAACCAGAATGCCAGAGATGGACTTCAGTTTAAAATACCTTCTTTGTACAGTGAGGAAACTGAGGCTTAGAGGGGTGACTGAGAATCCTAATTAAGAGATAAATGGGATACTCTGCTCTGAAATAACAGGACTGATGTAGTGTCCTTTAAAACATCACCCATGATAAAATGTAAAATCTCAGAAAGAAAACGCTGTCTTTGGTTAAAAAAAAAAAAAAAAAAAAAGCAATGAAGAAAAGCTAGAGGGATTTTGATGCCACCTATTGCTCGACAAGAGTATAGGTGTCCCTTTGTAGCATACCCCGTTAGGGATGGATTTAGAGGCACCAGAGGTCTCCCCATATAAAACAATGACAGACAGTGGCAGATGTGATCCCCAAAACAGCTTGAAACATGTGTATCAGTTCTTTGTTGATTCTCAGCATCTCAGAAGGGCTTTCTTAGAGCGTTCCTCTCTGCTTTCCAGCAATACAACCTATCTCAGGCAAATACAGAAGGAAGACATATCAGTCAATTCTCAAAATCACATGAAATAGAAACAAAAGAAAACAAAACACATTTTTAAGCTATAAATAACCCTAGGGGAAAATTCAAGGTTCTTATTTGATCCAAAGCCTCACAAATAAATCCTGTTATTTATAGCAGTCCTTTTGACTAGTTGAGTGTGTAACCATCCTACAGTTTAGGGGGAAAAAAAACCCACACCACAGAAATTCAATTTCAAAACAAAATGCTCACCCTGACTCATTCAGGGAAGGATCCAAGGTTTTTACTTCAGGGCACCGCCACTGCCTGCTTTTCCCCCTTCATCATCTGCTACCTTTACAAAATGGTATCCACGGCATTGGTAAGAATCGACATTTCTTCCTTTTTGTTCCCTGGCTCCATTCCAGCATCTCACTTGTCACACTGATGGGTGGGGTGCCTTTCATATTGGCACAGGACAGCGAACGGATGCCTCCCCTTATGTTATTAAACAGAGACCCGGCTAGTGAATCGACCCAGAGCTGGAACCTCATTTGCGGCTTGGGAACACCAGAGACATCGTGGCTCCAGATAATTGTGACTATGGCTGTAGAACCCAGCAGCTCAGAATCCATGAGAAGGAGAACTGGAAGGAGGTGAGTGATACAGATAGAGGGATTGTGATGTCACAATTGTTTAAGGGACTCCGTCTAGTGAGAAACTTGCTGTGGGCACAGGGATTACGACCCTCGCTCACTAGCTGGTTCTATATCTTATTTTGTAAAGATGAGCTGTTGGTTTCATGTGAGAGGTGGGAGTAAATTATGTTTTAGGTGCCCTGCCAAGAACCTTCTTGAATTTACCTTCAGTGTCATGCCTTGAGAGAAAATAAAATTCAAGTTTCTGGCATAAAGCTGCACGTGTGCTTGGCACACTGGCTTGCAAGCAACTGTTTGTTTCTAATTAGGGAGCAGAAGCCTGCTGGCAGGGGAAACCATATTTGTCACAAGTTATGGCGTTGCTTTTAGTTTGTGTATCTAGGCTGTTAACATGGGGGCTGAAGATGATTGTACTGGATTCTTCCCTGTGGGCTCTGACTGTGTCACGTCTGCTTTGGCTTCATGTGTCTAGTCATTCATAGTTCTCTCTTGAGAGCCTGCTTTAATGAACACTCCCTGTTCTCCCATGAACTAGTTGTGATCCCTGGTGTGGTCATTCTGGCAAGCCAAAACCCAGATATTTTGTACATGTGATGCAACCTACTCAGGTAAGTTGAGAAATTAAATGGGATGGTCAAGAGAGTGCCTAACATTGCCTGGAAATAGTACCTGCTCAGCACATCTCAATTCCTTTTCTCTGACCCATGAAATAAAGTTTGTGTTAAATGACCTCTAGGGTATTTTTAAAAAGTTTACCAAATGTTTATTGATGACCTGCTAGGCGACAGACATTGCACTAGGCATTGGGTTACAGTCGTGAACAGGACAACAAAATAGACTACCATCTGCCTTCATGGGACTTCAATTTCAGAGGACACAATCAATATGCAAGGACATGCATAACGACTTTCCTTTTTCTTCCCTTTTTCTTTGTAAGTTCAGTCCAGCTCAAACTTTAAAGTTGGTCTCCAAGCTGACTTCTTTGTTAAACCTGAAAGGAATATTTTCTGACTATATGTTCTCACATTTAGTAAACCTATGCAGACTTGGTCTGCCTAGAATCCATTCCCCCTTTCTTGGTAGGAAGATCCTGAATTTCCTTCGAGGAACCTTCCTTGTGTCTCACTCTCCACTGAATGCTGCCAGTCTACAAACAAGCTAAGATCCTTTCTAGGGTCCATGCTTATTGTTATCCTATGTTAGACGATATTGAGAGGTGACCTGAGAGAAGAACAATGTCATTATTATTATTATTATTATTATTATTATTATTATTTCTTTCTGGAGGCTTTTCTTCTGCCTCTCAAAGATCTCCCTAATTGCTATTATAGAACCATTAATGAGGCACCTGCTCCTCATCCGACTTTCTACTTCTCTGGATTTGAAATTGAGGGTTCTGTGGTTGATGAAAGACTCTTGGTTGATAAATTCTTTACACAAAGAGTCTTGTTAGATAGTGCCTTAAGAGGATGAAGTGGGGGAAGCCGGGATGGCTTGGTGGGTTGAACGCTCACTTTGTAGCGCCGGGAACCGAGGATCGAATCCCGGCCCGGCTCCGGCCCGAGCGGACCCATGTGCTGAGCTGGGGAGTTCCCCCAGTTCGGTTCTCTCTCTGTCTCTGTATCTCTCTCTCTGTCAAAAACAATAAAAATAAATCTTAAAAAATAAAAGAGGATGAAGTGGAAGACCTTCCAGTCTCCCTATGTCCCTGCCCATATTAGATTATAACACCCTCCACGTCATCTCAATGTCTCAGTCTTTTCTGAATCTATGGATTCTGAACTCCAGTTTGTGATTCTGATGATGTCTATGTACTGAGAGAATGTAGCTGTCTCGTTGATCTTCTGTTGCAGAAACAATCAGACACAATATGTCCTTCCATCGCTCATTTGTCTGAATTTGACTTTGAATAAGTTTGGAACAGGAAGGCCACACTTTAAAGTGCTTCATAACATGAGCCAGTGGTTACCCCTTACACAAGACAGCATGCTTATGTCTATTGTTAAACACAGGCAATTCCTAAGCATTTTTTAAATCTTATTTTGTGAGGTGGGTGGATTCAGGAAAACATGGGATGACCAAAAAGCCTGGCTGTCCATTCATTTATTCATGCACTTATTGACTAAAACAATAACTACTGGGCTCCTCCAATATGCCAGGCACTATGGTGGACACTAGGCACACAGAGGTGAGTAGTATCTTCACCATTTTTTGGTGGGAGCTGAGCATCCAGCCAAGAAGTTTCCTTGAATGTGTGCAAAGAAGTACTGGGCTCACCCACTCGCAGATATGACCGCTTTGCCCTGAAGCGGAGAAGGCCAGGCACTTGGAGAACTGAAGTCAATGTCCCCAGGAGCCTGGTGTGAGAGCCAGAGCTGAGCAGGAAGCCTGGACTGCTGACGCGGCAGGACCACCTAGCCCGCCTCCCGCCCCGTCCGGGGCGGGGCCGGCGACTCGCGTCCCCGGGGCCAGGCTCACGGCCACCGGAACCCCCCAGGGGGCGCTCGCGCAGAGGTTTCCGAACTAGTGTCTCGCGGGTTGCTGGGCGCATGGGATTCGTCAGAAGGTGGAAGTCTTTCTGCGAAGCTGCCATCTCCCGGCCACCCGCTCCCCTCCCCGCCCTCCCTTTCTCCCGGGCTCCTTTCCGCTCCTTCCCTTTCCACAGCACCTCCCACTTGACTCTCGGAGTGAACTGAGAGCCGAGCTGCTCCCCCCAACATTCTCACCTTTCCCCAGCCCCCATCCCCAAGAATGGAGTCGGGGTTTCCGGAGACACCAAACTCTCCTCTCAGCAGCTTTCCCATCCGCTGTTGCTAAAGTGGCCTCAGAGGACGAGGGGGAGGGAAGCCGGACCCCCACACCCCCGTACACCACGACCCCACCAACCACCTCCACTCCAAAGCCGGATTTTGCGTCCTGGGGGCGGGACAGACCTGGTCCCGGGCCGAATTCTCTTTCCACTCTTCGAGGTTGGCACGCCCAGGTAGGTAAATGCCAACTCTGCATTCCCGTGCTCTTGGGGCGCTGGGATTGCAAAGTCGGCTGAGGCTGCTGCGTAGCAAGACCAACTTTTGCGAGGCACTGGCTTTTGCTCGGAGTGGCTTGCTGCTCATTCCTGTTGTTTTAAGGTTCAGCTGCAAGAATAGTCTTTCATTCCCGGGAACTTTCGTCCCCTGCCCGCTCAGGTAGGGAGGCAGCCCTCGGAGGGGGCGCGCTGCACGCGCAGAGTGGCCGGACTTGCAGGTCCTGGAGGGGGGAGGGCAGGACTGTTTTAGAAATCGGGGAGGGGGAGGGGGAGGGGGAGGGGAGCGGAGTCCTGGCTGAAGTTGCGGATTCCCCTCTGACGAGAAAGCTCTGGGAAATTGCAGCGGTGTCCAATGGCTTGACCTGGCTGCCGCGGATTCAGCCTCTCAGCCTCCTCCCCACACCCTTACAATAGGGTCCCAATAATATTTCATTGCGACCGGGGCTCTCGGGCTTAAGACGAGTCAATAGGCTTGCAAGTCTCGATTCAGCCCAGTCCCAGGGCGCGCCTTCCTTGTTAAGTAAAGTAGCTGGGGGCTAAGAGGACGGGGCACAGGACCGGAGAGACTCCCGGAGAGCTAGCCGTAGCCGACTAGAGAGATCGCGAGCCCGTGTGGTACCGCTGACGCCCGAGGATTGTTAGGGCACAATCGAGGGACACAAATAAGAGGTGGTCCGCGCCAAGTGAGTATTGACTACCATCCGGTGGGTAGCAGGCAGAACCCTGAGAGATGCTCTTAGGAAGATGCACACCTGCTTGTTCTCGAAGGAAGTGGGTGGTCTTTAAGGTTCTGGTTCCCGTCCTGCCCTCCAGATTAGGCCGTGCACCCACCTCCCACCCCACCCTACCCCGCCCCCCGGTCGTACAAGACCGGCTTCCAGCCCCAGAATTTGCCAGGTTCCAGGAAAAATCACTCGCTGCAGGGATGATTCCTGGGGTACCAGCTTAGGAAGTGCATGCCGTGGGGGTTCTGGAGGTGGAAGGAGAAAAGAAGAGCTGAGAGTGGGGAGTGCCTGGGAAACTGCAGAGAAATATCGGGGTCTCTCCCCCCAAATGACCCACGGATACCACAGGATTTCAGTGCTTTCGGGTAAGAGACACCTTTGCTCCTTTACACCTCTTTCAAAACTGCAAAACCAACTCTTTACCCTCCTGCTGCTTTGCCAGGAATTTTGAAAGCGTTGCTGTGGTGGTTCTTGGCTCGCTTGGTTTTCTGTTTCCTGAACAGCATTTTTGAGCTGTCCAAGGTACTTGAAACGGTTCTGAAACTCACTAACCTCTTACGGAAAAACTACCTTAACTTCAAATGAAGTTCTCTGCTCCCCATTCCTTCTTTCTACTGCCCTCTCAACAATACCTGTTCTCAAAGATGTTTGTGTTTTATTTTTTGCTTTATGTCGAAACAACACTACCCCCCCTCAAAAAAATAAAAAAACAAAACAAACTTCACTAGTTGTTTTGAATCCATGACAATGTTTTGTTGTCAGTATACACTGGTTAAACTGTATAGCACATCCCTCCAAGAGCCAGAGACAAGCAACAACTTATTTTATTTGATGCCCTGTAAATTTAGGAAGGTTCCATTTCTTTTTATTACCCAGCAGATAAGACAGAGCTCAGGATGGCTATGGCTGCAGTTAGATTAACTTCTGATGTTTCATTTCTTTTACTGAGCTAATGCTTCTAGGGTAAATCTGTTATATTTGCCTGTCCTTTTTAAAAGGAAGACTGACAACGTTGTTCTAGCAGATCAGGGGTCTGAGCTCAGAGTAGGTCAAAAGTACTCACATGTAGGGAGGTGGATAAAAATAGAAGGACTGGCGGCTACAGCTAGGCCACCTGTATTTGTAGTGTGTACTCATGAAAGCCAGGTTCTCCTTATTCATCTCCGATGGGAAGAATCTGATGATTTCACAGGATCAAAACTCAAACCACATCAAAACTAGGTGATTTCCCCTGATTGTTACATAAAAGCAAGTATCAGTTCATAGCAGGAGTGGATGTTGAATCCTGGGCAGTTTTGAATAGTTGGGTGAGAAGAGCTTACTACCTATAACTGAACCAAAGTTCTACTCGTATGTCACCATATGAAAATCAGCACACCCACCAAATCCATATCGCTCCTTTGAGTGGTCAGCCTTATTTTTATTCTTCCAGACACATCCCCAGCGTAATTATTTGGAGTGGGCACAGATGGGGTCCATTGAGCTTCCCAGCATGGGACAACCACGTTACTAGAGCCTCTACCTATTTCTTATAAAATAATTGCTCTGAGGTTTGTAATTTGTTTTCTTCCTTTTTTTTTTTTTTTTAAATTGTGCTTAAAAGACTTCTGCTTATCTCCAGGTGTCTGGTAGCAATATGGCACTTTGCTTGAATCATTCATTTGTGTTAAGGAGACCCTGCTTTTAGAATTTCAATGGCAAAGTGTCTTGTACTAAAGTGTTTCTTGATGTGCATGTGGATTTCTGATTTAAAAATACCTCATTTTAGTTAGTAGGAAGCAAAGATGTTAATCTGGTGCCAGAAAAGTTTTATGTAGTGTTCCAACATCTGATAGAAGCTTTGATTCTTCCCATCTCCAGATTGAATCCACTATATCATGACTGAAAACCTTAAGATCATACTGACTAAGAAATAAATGTGCATGGGAAGAAAGGTGACTCAGGGTGGTGAACACATATTGTAACACATAGGTGAAATACTATAGAATTGTACATCTGGAACCTATGCAAGTTTTACTATTGTCCTAGTAAATTTAACAATAATAGGAAAAAAGAAATAATTATGGAGAAAAAATGGGTTAATGGTAGAATCTTTATTCTCATCTGCATTTGAATCTCTTGGAACCCAATTGAATGTATTTATATAGTTTGTACCATGCTTTTCTTTGTCTTTATTTTTCAATTTCCCTGAAATATAACGCTCGGAACCATTATGGCCACCTTTATCCACACAAAGAAAGGATTTTTCTATTTGGAGGTGAACATTTCATGTTGTATGTGACCAATGTCCCACACTTTCGCAGGGATTTCAGTCCCACACAAAAAATGAGAAGAGTACTTTAATGGTATCACCCTGAGTGGGAGAAAATTTCTAGGCTAGTTGGGAAAGTCACTTCATGAGTCTTTGTATTTTTTAATCAGAGATGTAGCAGAGGGTCTGCATTTCATTCATTTTGAAGAGGGCAAGGGCTAAGTCTGTTCTTGATATTTGATCTTTCCATTTTTGTCTTGTTAATATTTAAAAAAACCACAACCCCCCCTTGGATCTATACAGTAATCCAAAGTCATATCTCCTTGGCAACAGTAGCCAGTCTATTAGAGTCATAAAATATCAAAACAGAATATTTTAAATGTATTTAAAATAAAACGTTATGTGGTTCAAGACCATCCTATAGTGCATTAGAACTGACCTTGCAGCACAGAATAATTAAGTTTCATTTGACTCTGCCTTACTCCTGATTGAATGTAGATGGTAAAGAACACATTATAGGACTTTAATTCTTTTTAGGATGTCCTAAAAATTCGACAGTGGTTTTTCTTTTGAGGGAAGCATGTTATGAAAATTAAGGGGCTTGGAGTTACAAAACCATTCTTTGGGTAAGGTGGTTATGTGGAGGTTGGGTAAATCCAAAATCGGTCTCAATGAATGGATCAGACAAGATGTGCTATCTTTTCTGTGCCACTTGAAATAGACAATATAGAGTAAGGCTTCGATTAGCATCAAATCCAACCAGTGGATAGCTGCTAAAACTTGTGACTGCATAATAGAAACAGTAGTGCCTGCATATACTTTCAGTCTCTTCTGTACCACAAACCTGACTTATGTGAGAGCTTTTGGTTTAGTTCATGAACTAAACATATGTGATGTATAGTATGTTTTCCCTATGCTGGCAAATCCCAGAAAGTCCTTTATTTGGTTGCCATATTCTTGGGAAAACCTGTTGAGAACCACTAGCTTTTAGCTTAGTAAATACTGAAGGCCTGAAGGCAAGTCTTGACAAGTAGAAAGTGAGAGGAGGATACATTTGGGCAGGTTTAGTCTAGGCCCGTGACTCATATACTCATAAGAGTGGGGGAGCCCATGTAAGCTGGCCTGTGGGGCACTCATCCCTAAACTGTGAGCAACCACTTTTTGACTTTGAATCTATGACTCTCATAACTGCAAGAGAGCTTGGGGATGATCTATTGACTTTAACTGTTTAATTTGACAGATGTGGAATCTGAACCTCACAGAGGTGACTTGCTTATTAAGATCAGGGGACTCATTCAACAGCCCTCTTGATTACTCCTCTTGTAAAGAGACTCGAGCTCCCTGGAGATAATGACTGTAGTGGCGCCAATGTCTGGTGCCATGTGTGCTGATAACGTTGAGTGTGTTAAGGATGGGGGCGGGGGTGGGGGGGAGGCTCCCACTTGCATTGGACTGTTTGGAGGAGCAGGCTTGGAACTTATTACATTTCTGTCACTAGGAGCCAGTGCAATATTTACCCGATAGATATGATTAAATTTGTACAAAGTCATTGTCTGCAGTCATCCCTGTTAATGTACATGTTTTGTGAAGAATTGCCTATGCACTGTCTTAGCTTTCTATTTTAAATGTCACAACTGAGTCAATCAAGTAAACAAAGAGATTTTATGAGTGTTTATAGTACTAGGAACTCACA
Organism: Craseonycteris thonglongyai; assembly: GCA_004027555.1. Taxonomy (NCBI): domain Eukaryota; kingdom Metazoa; phylum Chordata; class Mammalia; order Chiroptera; family Craseonycteridae; genus Craseonycteris; species Craseonycteris thonglongyai. Next base: position 38,958 of record PVKE010008087.1, on the reverse strand, counting down.
GGGGAATCTTTTATTCTGTTTTAAATGTAAGGCCCATGCAAAAAGAACAAACTTTCTAAAACATTGCTTTTCCATCTCTGCCTCAAAACACATAGTATTTCCCACTTTGTATTTCTTATTAGAAAACTAGAGCCATTTCTCCTTGGAAACATCAAGGGTAGGAAATACAGTATTTCAGGTTAATTTTAGAAACCTTCTCAGGTTTAGGAGATATTGAGTAAAAAGACCTTCCTTATCCAAGAGACCCCCAAACCTCTGTAGGGTAATTCATTTTGCTTTGAGGAAGAGAGGGACAAAATCAGGCTGAGGAAGTCTTAGCCTAGGGCACCAGAGGGCTGGCTGGAGACACACGAGGGAAGGGCAGGAGAGAGTAAGCATTATAGCGGACGGTCGCTAGAGGGCGCCGGAGCACCGGCGGAGCCCACCTCCGGGGACCATGGGCTGGACTTCTAGGTTCAGAGATGGGGTTTGATGGGACCCCAAAGAGATGCCAGGTAGGAGGTATTGGTTTTTCTGGCGCCTCTGACTCTCTAGCCCAGATTGCCTTGCTGCAGAGAGGGGACAAAAGGTTTTGCCTTCAACATCAGGTGAGTTGCTTTTAGTGCCTGAGTGGGTTGTCCAAGTGGCTGAAGAGCCTGAGAACTCTCAGGCTTCTGCTTGACAGGTTGTCAGGAGTCTGCCTGTCCCTAGTTTCCCATAGGAAGACCTCTGAATTAAAAAATACCTGGCTTGAATCTTGGTTTACCGTTTTCAAGCTGTCAACTTTTGAGTGAATCACTTCACCTGCAGGAATGATAGCATCTAGACAAGAGAACTAGTAATGGTTGTGAGTGTGGAGTGTTAAACAGTTCTCATTAGTTTAGTGGGCAGGCAAATACTAGTTCTTGTGCCCTTTCTCTTGAGAGTTCTCCCAAAACTCTGTTCTTTCCATCTGAACCTCTTTCTGTTGTCTCCACACCTTCTCCTGTTCCACACATTTATTCATCTGTAGAATAATAACTGATCACAGCCATTACGCCACAAGCTATGTTAGGCACTGGGGTTAACTGTGAAGTTCCTGTCTTTTGAAGTTGCAGGCTTGAAGGGCAGACAAGTGCATGAGAAGAAACATTAAGACCCATGGTGGTAAGTGTGAGGAGAGAGATGAACAAATGACTTCAAGTAAGAGATACCAGAGTCATTTGTTTGTCTCAAAGAACCTGGAAAATGGTCCCTCAAGGCCTTTACACTCAGGTGTTTTATCATCTCCCTGTATTTGAAGAAGAGGGTAATTCTGAGGGAGAAGAAAAGGGAGGGGAGTTTTACTTAGCATGTACTTTGATTTATGTGTGTATTAATATATGTAACAGTGCTAATAGAGGTTCTTAAATCCAATCAGCTTGTACCACTGCCCTGTATGTATTAATTTCATTAATATCAAAAGATAAACGCCTATGTAATTGGCTTAATCTATTTAAACAGGAAAATGGATTCTACAGGAAACATAATAGAAATGTGTATAACAACAAAATCCTTACCACTAAATGGTGGGTGTGGAACAACCTAAACAAGGATTCTGTTTTTAAAGTGCTGAAAGATGTATTCAATACAAATACCAGCAAAAATGAAAAATAGTAAGGACAGTAGCGTGGTTGAAAGAAGTGCTTTATCATTATCATTATTAAAACAACAGAAATGTTTTAAAATTTATTAGTAGGCACTGGGGACGCAGGATGCCTGATTTGATGTCTTTGTTATGTTTTGTGTAGTTGCTTCAACAGGTACCTTAGAGACAATCATTTCAGTGACAAAATGGAACAACCAGGGAGGCTTGTGTCTGAGATTGTGTTGACGTGAAACTGGGGTGCACACCTTGGGCCGTGTGTGCTAATTTTGTCTGGCCAGGTCAAGAAGATGGCCAAACTCCCGAGACGCCATGGTTGGAATTCTTTTGCTGGGTGCCCTTTAAATTTCATGACTTGACTGATTGTAGATCATGTTGGAGGAAAGGCCTGGTAAGAGGAAAAGGGTTGAAATAGTTGATTTGAGGGGCAGCTAATAACATTCATCACAGCTCATGGCCTGATTGGATTTTAAAGGGACAGGAAAATAAATGCTTCTTATGGAATCAGAGAATGTGAGAACTGGACAATCTCATACAATTAGGCCCACCCCTTCCCGTTTTCCAGATGAGAAAACAGGCCCAGCAAGGTGAAATCACACTGAGCCAGGTGTCCTGTAGTTCAAAAAATTTGTGGTTGACTGCATAAGCAATGCTGTTCTTTTCTTCCTCACTCTTCTTCAGGAATGTGTCGAGAAATCTCTAGGTTGCCACGCACTTTGATAAAGACAAATATACTTGTCTGTTTTTATTATGGTAAGGGCTTAAGCTTTGAAGGTAAACTGACTTGGTTTACATGCTAGCTCTGCTACTCAGTAGCGGTTTGGCTTTGGGAAAATTACTAAACCTCTCTGAACCTTATTTCCTCATTTGTAAAAATGGGAATAAAACTATATAAGGTAGCCGAGCACCTGCATCATAGGTGTGCACTCAGTGTTGGTATTTCTTACTCTCCCCCTCCTGTTCTCTGTTCTTCCCAGAAGAGATTTAAAGGGCAATATAGTATACTTTTTAAAAAGCAACTTTAATTTGTTGCAGATAATACATATTTATCTTGTAGAAGAAATAAAATTATTGTACTATAGAAACACAAATGTAATCATTACAAATATGCATTCTGTGGGTTAAATAATATTAGTCCCATTTTATAGGTAATTGGGTCAGTGCCAAAGCATTAACAACGAGCAGGGAAGAGGACTCAAATCTAGGGCGTGTCCACCCCAATTCTAAGGCCAGGGTGTTCTTCTCACATCCATGTTTCATATGATATTTGTTTCTCATCCATCCTTCTATGTTTGCTTCTCTCAAGATGGCACAGGTCCTCTAGCTTCACATGTCCCTAAGCCCTGACTGTGCTCTGGCCCTTGCTGGTTAAGATCACTATGCATGAGTATGCCCTCTCCCCGGGCCTGTGATAAGCTTTAATGGCTAACAGCTGTATAGTGCCCTTTCAGCGTACCTAGAACCTTCTGGTACATGGAGTACTCCCTCTGGTACCCTGTGCCATTCCTTTAGCATATATCCTGCATCCAGGCCAAGTTTGTGAGTGGCTACAATGTACATTCAACTTACTCAAAATCAATTCTACCTCCTCACTCATATATTAAAAATACCTAGATATATGTTGGTTTCTGTATGTTGTGTAATCTAAGTTAATGTGAGAAGTTGTGCAGATATATTACTGTACTATAATACAATATATACTGTACTTTATGAACAATTTATGAGATTTTTTTCAAGGATTATTATGGAAGTTTTAGTTTATTACCTTTGAGCCATAGCCTCTTCCTAAGATGTGCTCCATTATGTTTGTAAGGTTATTCTCTGTGTTATATTTAGGTAGGTAGAATTGTTAGTGAAGGGCATACATCTTGAGTTAGGCATTCCTTGATTTGAATCCCAGCTCAGCTTAATCTCTTGAAGCTCAATTTCTACAGATATAAAATGAGAATAACGATAATGCTTATGCTTGTGCCCTAGGTAGGATAGCTGTGAGCCTCAAAACATACAGGGCACATCTATAGCATCCTAAGTGCCTATTGTGGGTACATGGAAATTACTCAGATTTAACTGTTATTGGCTGGTGGCATCCCTCAAGGATTAGAATTTATGAATAATTTCCCTAATGGTAGTGGTTTGCTGTGTTGCAAGGGAGTTTTGAAAGCTGGAAGTATACTTATGAAAGTATGATAGAATCAGCAATTAAATGTATGCTTTCCATAGCTACTGCATAATCATTTATTAATAACTTCCTTCTCTCTCCTTCCCCACACAGATACTATGCCTAGCCACAAAGATGACTCAGGGTTATGCTGGGGTTTCTCTAAGGTATAATATCCTCTGTTCCTCCTGGTTCCAGCTTTATTTCAAATGCAAAGTATGTTTAGCCCTGGTTCCTAGATACACAGACAGAATACAAAATCAATCCCTCCATCTTGCAAGCCCCAGCAACTAATGTTTATTGTGTTTAATTTTCTGTATCTCCCACCTTTGTCCTAAAAAGATCCTATAGGCAGCCAGCAATAGAGAACATAGTGGGCACTATCTGTATCCAAGTCCAAGATGCTATTATCATAAAATACTTTTTTTTTTTAACCAGGGAGACCCTCTGCATATCTTAAAGCCATGATATTCTTGAGCATTGGATTCAAATTTTCTGGAGGGCTTGTTACAACACAGACTGATGGTCTGCACCACAAGAGTTTCTGATTCAGTGGGTCTGGCTTTGGAGCCAAATACAGGAGACTTTCTGTTAACCGGAACTCAAGCAACTGGCACGCTCCCTGGAAATTTTTTTTTGTGTGCTGGTTGCTTGAGATTTTGCCAATTGCTTGAATTCTGGTTAACGGAGAGTCTACTGTGATTTGTGTTTGTGACAATTTCCCAGGTGATACTGATGCTGTTTGGACCACACTTTGATAACCAATGCCTTAAATATTCACTTTATCTAGACAAACTGTTCATTTTCTCTCCTGTATGGTACAAAGAAGAACAGCGTTAGTGGCAAGGAAAGGGATCTGACATTTACTGAGCCCCTGTGACATATGCCAAGTACCTAGCAGGGCACTTTATGCATATTATCCTATTTAATCCTCACAACAGCCCTGCCAGTCAATTCATAATTATCATGCAATGGGCTGTGCTAGGCTCTGGGGATATGGAATGAATAGAATGAACACTACAGACATAATCTTGACCTTCTGGATAATATAATTCAACAGGGAAGCATGCTTGAGCAGATCATTATCAGGGTGGTTAGTCCGATCCATAGAAAATGGAAGACCAGAGAGGCTAAGTAACTTGGCTAAGATTACACAGCTAGTGGGAGACAACAGAGAAAAACAAACCCAAAAAGCATTTATTTTACTTCCCCTAAACCAGAGGTTCTCAGGCGTTTAGGTCTCAGGACCCCTTTGTACGTTCAAAAATTACTAAAGACTCCCAAAGAGCTTTTGCTTATTTGAGTTAAATTGATCAACATTTACTGTATTAGAAATTAAAACAGTGGTTTACCCTTCTGCAGTACTAAACCATCCTGTAAGTAGTACCATCTTTTTTAGATTCTGAAACCTAATTTATTTTAATGATATTTGTAGCCCTGAAAGATGAAAAACTTCTTGTCTCCTCTTAGACTTTTGTTTTGTTTTGTTTTGTTTAAACATCAGGGCCTCTGTTAAGCCTCTGCTTGTATTTCTTTCTTTTTTTTTTTTAAGATTTATTTTATTGTTTTTGACAGAGACAGAGATAGACAGAGAGAAGGGGGAGGGCCCAGAGTGGTCTCCAAAGTTGTATATTATTAGTTTTCAACATGGTTTCATTTCATACAGGTGGTCCCAGGTTGCGCAGGGTGGGAACTGGGTTGGGGGCATCCTGCATGGGAAGCACACCCCAGTTCAGCATATGGGTCCAGATGGACTGGGGCCGGGATATAATCCTCGGTTCCCCAGGCTGCAAAACGAGTGCTTAACCTGCTGAGACATCCCAGCTTCTCCCTGCTTGTATTTCTAGGGATGGTGGCTCCTTAAAGAAAAGGCTGACCTGCTTTGGAATTGCCTTTTAGTATTTTTATATATGTATGTATGTGTATGTGTATTTATGATAAGGAAAAACAACAGTTAAACTGTCAGTTGCAGAACTAAGATGTGATGGCTTTATTATTCATCAGAGAACCTCTATCCTAGCCGAGGGCATTTAAAAAGAAACCGTTCATAAATGTCTGTGATTTGTTTTGCCTTTAGGGTTTCTTGGAGCACACACCCTCGTAAGGGAAGCCCCAGTGAGTGAGCTTAGGGATCACTCCCTCTCATTACAAAAGTGAAGTAGATGAGTGATTGAACTTGAGGGCTTGCAGCTTTTATGTAGTGTGGACAGCTGAACTGTGTTTAATCATGGACTAACGACTGAAGTACTGCCCTTCCTCATTATTTTTCTTCTTTGTCTAATGGGAATGAGAAGTCCTAGAAGATGTTTTCCTTTGGTGTGTAATGGTCCGTGGTCGTTCTGACATGACTCTGGCTCACTCTGAATGCGTTGTGGCATTGTTAAGTTTAACTGAGTAAAACCAACCAAATCAGAGCTGACATAGCTCAGTGTGGTTCTCAACTGATGATCAATGAACTCAAATCTCCTTTTATTTTTATAGAAGTTAATGAGCTAAGGGGATGCTGCAGCAAGGTTAGTGTAGTTATTTATATGTAGCAGATGCTTGGATGAGAAGTTGGGAAGAGGAAATTTGCCAGTCATCTGACTCTTTGGTCTTTTTGACACCAAACATCTGGATCTTTGGAACTTTAAAAATGTGTATCCACATATTTGGTGTCACATAGTGCAACCCATAGCCAAAACAAATCAACCCCAAAAATGTGATGCTAGATGATCATTTGCCATCTTCCTTAAAAGCTGAAATTTGACATGAGGCATCTCTGTCGGTTGACATGAGGCAGTATGGATTCCTTCACAAGGCATCTGTGGGTTCAGGGCAGATTTTTGCTACATGATTCTAACTTTTCAGAAGAAATACCTTCTAAGATATAAGTGATTGTTGAATCTCCTTTTCAACATCACATCAGACGGGAATCCTGTTAGCCAGGTTTCTTGTGCTGTTTTTAAGTTGTGAGGTTCTTGTCTTGAATTCTCAAATTATGACTACATGTGCTTATGTGAGCAACACACGCTCACATTCTAAGTGATAAACCCTGTTGGCTTTGCAGATTGCTAGGGCCGTTTTTGAGAACTCCTTTCTCTAAAGCAGATGAAGACAGGGAAGGTAGGTAAGCACCCTGGTCCGCACTCACCCACCCTGCCCAGGGCATGGGCTGAGGGAAGACCAGACGTGCTTACTGAGCCCGCATGTCTGCCCTGTGTCTGTCTTGTCCAACAAGCTAAGCAGCCCAGTTTAGACTTGCCTCCAGCAGGAGTGGAGGAGAGTTAGTTTCTGTGGAGATGAAATGATGGGAATCTGCCAAATGTCACAGGAATATCATCGTTCCTAAGTGAAGGAGACGAGATAATATTCAATTAGGGAGGCTCAGAACTCGGTTACTTACACGGAAACTTCTGTCTTTGCTTGCATGGGCAGGAACAGTTTTAGTTCGTATTCCATGTAACTGTTCTCATTATATTAACAATGGCTGGATTTCCCCCCGCCAGAATATATATATTTATATGAATCTAAGGGAGGTTTTAGGTGAAATAAGACCAAGTTAAGGCAAACGTGAAATCTGCAGCCCAAAAAGGTCATTGTCAAATGAGATCCACGAGGACAGGAGTTAGCAAAATTCAACCTGTGGGCCAAATCCAGCATGCAACCACTTTTCCTGTAAGTTACATTTTATGAGAATAGTCGTACCTGTTACTGCCTACGAGTATAGCTGCTTTCACACTACAATAGCAGAGCTAAATAGTTGCAAAGACACTGTATGGCCCACAAAGCCTGTTATCTTTGTTCTTTCTAGAAAATGTTTACCATCACCGGCATTTGGGGCATATCTCTTGTTGGCAATCTCCAGATAGGACACATACATAGACTCCAGTAAATCCAAGGGAATATGATTCTGAAACATGGACTATGGACCAGATATCTAACTGATGGAATCTTGTTGCTATGCACTGTGCAGCTCCTGCACACAGTAGGTGCTTGTGGGCTGAGTGATTGTACATTTTGAGATGTATGATTGGCTTATGGTCTGGGTTTCATTTCCCCATGTATAAAATCAAAGTATCTCATTTGAGCTCTATGAATCCTTCTTGCACAGATGTTCTACATAATATTCGAGAGAGAGGAGGTAAAACACCCCGGTCTGCACAAAGTGACAGCTACAGCCTCTTGAGTCACCATCAGTCATATTTATTTTGCAACCATTGGAATTATTAGGGAGGGTCAAAAAGTATGACCAGCCTTTGTCACAGTGACATCAAGTGTCTTCCATGGAGAGAAACAAGGGGATTTACCAGTTGAGGGCATCAAATTTTTGCTTGTTCTGAGTTGCTTTGTGGAGATGGGCTTGAAGAGTAAGTTTATTGTATGTGTTCAGTGGCCCCTGGTATAATCTTGGGCACATGCCAGATGTACTGAAGGTCCTGTCGCTCACGTGCCAAAATCATAGGTGGAAATCACACTTCTACTAGGTTTTGAAAATTATGGTGCAGGAAGGGGGACAGCTACAGATTGATTAGTTGGTGGAGGGTGGAAGGAGGGAGAGGTGATGGCAACCTCCGGGCTCCTACTGACCTCCAACCCCAGGGGGAAACCCGAACTGTCCTGGGAACAAGGCTCATGTCCTGCAGGGTGATTTGGGGAGCTGTCTCCTGATTGGAAGTGTATGCTGTGCCCCCAGTTAGGAAGTAGAGCTCCCATTGTCCCCTTTCCTGGGGAGATGGCCTGGGTTCCATCTGCTCAGCTCCACAGATTTGACCACGGGGTTATCATTTATTAATTCATTCATTTGGGAGGGTGACACGCAGCCTTTGCTGAGATGTGAGCAGAGCCTCAGCCTCCGTGTCCTTATTCCAGGCTGCCCCTGGGGCTTTCCTTCCAGGCAATCCGGAGCCTCTGGAGCACTGGGTTCAGACGGAACTACCCTGCCTGCCTCCCCTCGTGGTAAGTGGCTTACTCCTCACGGGGGCAGGTCGGACACAGCTGAGGACAAGCAGGACTGGGAGCAGCCCTGGGCCGAGGAGGGCGAACGCCTGCACATCAGCTTCAAGCTTCCATGTGCAGGACCCAGACTTCTTTCTCCCGTTTGGGAAGAGAAGGGGTGGAGAGACAGGACCCACAGTGGCAGGATGCAGTTTGTGCCGCGCTCTGACGTGTGTCCCTTTAAGCTCCATGGGCGGAAGGCGTGTTGCATGAACAGACTGCCTGGTCCTGGCTGAGGAACAGAATTTGTTCCTTTCTAGGCTTTTAGTTTCTGAGTGCTCCTAATTCTTAGAACTTCTGAAGGCCATTAGTCTTAGGACTAGAAGGCGAGAGATTGCTTTTTGATCTGCGGAAGTATGGCTGGCATTGCAATTCGGTACAGTACAGAGGCATTATTGTGTTAATTGAGAGCATTAGGCAATTGTTTCTGAACGCTGAGGTTTGCCTCTATCATTCTGTTTTTTAAAGTAAAACACATGTCACATGTATATCATTCCATATATAAACCTTTCTTATTCCTTTATGTGTGTATCTTCACATGTCCCAATTAGTGTATATTTACCTTCATTCACCAAAGTTATTTTTTAGCTGTATTATAGACTGTTGCAATACTGTGCCCATTACTTTGAATAGAATTTATTTAAATCCTTCATCTAAAACAACAGCTATCTGGTATCTGACTCTTTCAGGTACTCAGTACCTAAGACTTAGACGATTTCATGCGCAATCAATGCTAAGTCTTAGAGTAGAAGTTCCTTTTTGTAAGAGAGGACAGCGTTTCTGTAGGTTGGAAATGAAGAGGCTAATATTCACCTTCAAAGAATTCGACCTGCTTTGAAACTGTAACACACTTCCTTATTTGTCTTGTTTTAAATGTTGATCCTGGCACAGAGAACCTCAGATCTTTTCCTATTTTCTTATTTCACAACTCCTTAGGAACGTGCAAAAGGAAAGGTAATAAAGGACAATCTTTTCAAGATATACCATGATTCATAAAGGTGACAGCCGTGCCATATGTGAACAGTGATTAACAGCTGCAGTGTCTGCATACAGCTTTTTAAAAATGAAGTGATAAAGCAGATTTTCTCATTATTTCGGGCTTCGGTGCTTGCTCGAGTGCATCCCCCTGATTTTGCTAGGCTTTGTTTTATTCTGTAGCAATCAAATCACTCTTCATGCCCCAGCAGTGATGGAACAGGTCTTGCTAAAATATTTCATGTGTACCCCTGGTTATTCTTAAGTTTCAAGACAATGAGGTGGTATATTAAAACCGTAACCTCCTTAAAACCACTCATTTTGTTTCTTTGGAGTAGTTTGGATGGACAGTAGGGAGAATGTTTCCAAGCCTTGTTTATTTGGAATGGGTTTACTTTAATTTAGAGCTCTGAGGAGCAGTGGGCAGGTGCTTAATGAAGTATCACAAGTTTAAGTGGCCTTTCCCTGCCACCACCAACAGCTAATGGGCTGCAGGGCTGGGAGATACAGACAGACAGACAAGACAGATGGGTACAAACACTGTTGTACCTCTGACATGAGGAGTGGAAGGGAGAGAGCTTCCATTCTAAAATTGTCTCCTTAGAGAAATTGGTTAATTCCAGGAGATGCAATTTCATGAAATTCAGTTATCTTTGACAGACTAACCAAGTGCTTTTTTCCTGACTGACAAACCCCTGACAACTTGCCTTGTATGGGATGATAGTTTTGATCTTCTTTGGGTCACAGTTCCCTTGAAGAATCTATGGAAAGCAACAGACATCTCACCTGAAAAGTGGATCTACCTGCAGGCAAAAGTCTGCATCCAATTTCAGGGGTTTAGGGACCTCCCTGGGATACAGACCTGCTCCTTTTCCCATAAAGAGCCCCTCCTTGTACCTTCAAAGGATGTGTTCTCGATGACAAATTTCTTTTAAAAAAATTATACATATGTGTGTGTGTGTGTGTGTGTGTGTGTGTATTTCATAATGTGGCATTTTGTGGCATTTCTCTTAGAAGGAAAAGGGGACAGTAGAGTTGGAGACATCTTGGGAAGCCTGAAGCTGCCTGGGTCTTTTATGGGGTTTCCACAAAGAGCCACGCATTTGCCAAGATTTGGACTGCAGCCTTCCTGAGTGCCTGGGGCACTCTGATTTGAGTGTCTGGGTCCTAGCGGGAGGATAGATGGGGTGGATGGAGGCAGGATGATGACAGTGCCTCAGGGGGTTGGCAATGAGGCAGGCATGGCTGTGCGCCAATGAATATCCTCAAAGGCGCTCCCCTGCCCCCACCCCATGGAGCCTCAGAGCCCTGATTCCCTGATGGGATGTCCAAGAAGCCAGTGGACTGAGCATGTCATGTGATGCGTTGGCACAAATGAGAGGAGAAGGCTTCCCACTGCAACTCCCGGGGAAGGGCCAGTGGTGCTTCAGACTTGTGCCCAGACACCCTCTGGAGCGCTAAGCCCGGGGCCGGGAAATGCAGGCTTCCTGGAGCTGACTTCCCAGGATTGGTGGCCCGGTACTGGCCGGAGACGGTGGGTGCTGACCTGTGAAGCACATCAGCATTGGAAGAGGTTCACACACAGCTTTACGCTGCGGCATCAACACACCTGGAACTCGGTGCTGGGTGGCCTGGGAGGCATCAAGAGGTATTTGGGAACTAGAAAGGAAACAAGTATAAAAATGGAAGATCCTGAAGTACAAGGGTAAGATGTGTCCTGCATCCTGGCCTTTTCCCATTATTCTGTCTCCCTCGTCCTTCCTTTCACACTTCCTTCTATCTTTGCTCCCAATTTTCTTTCTACCCTTCCTTTCTTCATTCTTCTGTCCTCCCATCCCTTTGTCCCTTCCTCCTTCCCTCTTTTTCTGTTAATCTTTCCTTTCTTCCCTTCTGTCCATTCTTTCTTTCCTTACACATTTCCTTCAGTTCAGATGTTTTTAGGTGTCTCTTGGGTGCTGTTTGTTCTTAGCTTTGCATGAAATTTTCATTCCTTCTCCAACACAAGAGGTCTACCTTCAGGCTACTGCGGCACATTTTTGTTCTGTGTTAACTTTCCTCTGTTCCTCCTTCCTTCCTTGCTTGTCTTCTCAACAGCATATACTAAGCACATACCTGTGCAGTCTACTGCTTTAGAGAAAAAAGAGCTAAAACAATGATGGACTTCACTTTCAGGAAGGTTAAAATCAAATTTAGGACTCAAGGTACAATAAGTATGTGAAAAGCCAAATAATAGTGTCATAGTTACAAGATGTCACAAAACAAGAATAAGAGATGCTATAAGACAAAGACAGCATGTGCATAGTTGTTAGATGAGTAAAATGAGACACCTCTTGAGTTCAAAGATTGGAGTTAATTCTTTTTGTGTGTGGGGGGCGGATCAGTTTGGGAAAGTCTTCCAGAGAAGGAACATAAATGAGGATTTCAAATAGGATTTTAGTATTTGGACAAGAGAAAAAATTTCAGTGCAGGAAGGGGTATGGACTGATGTAAGTAGAAGTTTGATAGTATTGGTCTTTTTTGTTGCTTTTGCCTTCATTTTCCAAGAGAAAGTTCCAGGGGAGCTTGTTTTCCACTTTCAGGTCTCCTTTGACTTCTCCTCCCCTCCTGGGCACTGCTGTCCTTTCTAGTTTCCATATTTCTCCGCCTCCCCTCGCCCAATGCCACTTTTCTTCAGCTGGTGATGGGCGCAGGGGGAACATCTGTATTTCAGAGCCAACCTCGATCAGCAGTCACTTTATGCTGCATGTAAAAGCTATTTAACGAGCAGAGTGGACTCTGAATCAAAGACAGGGCTTTGAGACTTAATTCCCAGCTTGGTGGTTGAAATTCCAGCCTTTAATTTTTATCTGCTCTTGGGTGAACCAGAGCACTGCTTTTAGGGCTAAAGGTTTGACATGCTAGAGATCTCAGAGAACCTGGAAGTCAAGGATTTCGAGTGGAATTCCTAGTGAGGCTCATTCACTAGGATAAAGTTCAATCCAGGATGTAATGCCTGGCGTGTCGTTGGATTTATTTTGTCTTTTTATTGCAGCAAGCTCCAGTGTAAGGATCTTAGAGGTTGTCTTGCCTTTTATGTTGTCCAATCCTATAGGTCAGGAAACTCTCCTGTTTTTCTTGTTCATTATATATACATTTAATTTGTGTTCTTGGATATTTTCATAGTAGATATGTGTTATGAGCTGAATTTATGTTATTTAGTTCCAACCTCCCCAATCTTTGACAGAATATTTTATTTTCAGTTGCCTGATTAACCCAATCCTAGCCCAAAATCTGAGTCTTTTGTGGCAGTGACTTGAATGAAATCTGACCAATACGATGTGATCACAGTTTAGCCATGGAAGTTGAAAATGCTAAGTTATTCCCTCTGAGGGTGGCATTTCTCTCTGATTGTTCCATCAGATCCTGTTAAAGGCTTAGCCTCATCAGCAGCTTTGCTTGGGAGATACAAGGTGGCTGGGGTCTCCTCAGCTTGTGCCCTTTTAATTTTTGCCCTTAAGTAAACAAACAAAAAATATCTTTACCAAATATTTGCTAGCTGCTCAGAATAGAAATGTTCTCATTGGTACATTACAATTGGTTATTGCAAAGTTCACATTCAGGCATCGTATCTGTGTGTGTGTTGGGTGTGTGTGTGTGGGGGGGGGTGGCATTAGAACAAAGGATTCCTTTTCTTTCCTGTGACAGTGTAATGAATCTTAGAATCTCTTTGATCTTTCCTTCCCTTTCTTCATCAGGTGAGATTGGTTAAAGAGGTTATCTTGTGGCAGAAAGGAACTGAGGAAGTTGGCCCTGGTGGTAAGCTTTCCTAGAATACTGTCAAAAGACAGTTTGGAAAAAATTTTACTCAACTCCCCATTGTTCTAAAGGAAACCCAGGCCCAGAGATGGTTAGTGATTTGGGCCAAAGTGAAATGACAGATTAAAGATAAACCAGGATCTCAGTGCAGGTTCTCTGACACTTGAAAATAATTTGATGTACAGAATTTTTGCCCCGTATTCTCTAAACATGCTAGACAAGGGAAGCAATGATAAATAAATATTTGATCAGAGTAAATCAGATGGTGTTGTTACACATTTTTATTAGGATTGATTTAGCAGAACTTTGAAGAAAAATAAAAAAAAAGTGGAACATCCGATCTTTTTCAAGAATACAGAAATCTTTTATAAAGATACATAGGACCTGTTTGAAAAACATTCTCTATAAAGAAAAACAATCAGACTTATTGCATGTTACATCCTCATCACATAATATAATGCCTTTCGAGGTATAGAAGACCAAGCTAATTAAAAGCTATCCAGTTGGCTCGAAAACTATTAAATAACTGCTTTGTTACAGAGGCCAAGAACACAATACATTAAAAGACACTAGAAGTGTGATCCTCCCGAATATACTAACTGGATGTGATTAGATTACATTTCCTACTTCCAAATGCCAATGTTAGACAAGAAAAAGGGACTAAAATTCCTTCTAAATAAAAGAAAAAAAAAGAAAAAGAAAATAAAAAGAATCTATTGAGGAAGGAAAAACCAGTTGGTCTATTGAATAAACCCATCCTTTCTAGCCTCTTCCTCCTTTTCTTGGCTGCTCTGGCCCTCACCCCAGAAGCAGGATCTGGAAGAGATGGGGGCAACGGGGTGGGGCTTGCCCTGGGGCTATTTTCCCCACCCTACTCCCTTGGGGAAGGCTCTTGAGAGTGCCCAGAGTGAGCACCATTCATTCGCAGCTGTAGGAATATTTCCAGCGCCTTCCAGCCTGAGGCTATGGAAGAAGGTGCTTTAAAAAAAAATGTTTATGTTTCACTTACAGTTTCCATTCAATATTATATTAGTTTCAGGTGTGTAGCATAGTGGTTAGACATTTATATAATTGATGAAATGATCCCCCCATTAAGTCTGGTGCCCACTTGGCACCATACATAGTTATTACAATACTGACAGTATTCATAGAGCTTCCTGTGGCTCTTCTACTAGCGGCCACTGCTCATAGAGCCCTGCTAGCCTTTGAGAGTCCTCAAGACAGTATAGGGTGCTGATGTCAGGATAGGGCAGTGCAGGTAGAGCTTGTGAGCAATCATGCACAGTTTGGCTTCAACTCAGACCTTGTTCTTTGTTTTCCACCTATCAGTCACTCCGGCCATCGACCCCACACATTTACTGAGCACTTGTTTTGGTTGCCTTGTTAGAAGTAGCATTACATAGACGTTAGGAACACTGGCTCTGGAGCTGGGATACTTGAGTTCAAGTCTGGGCTCCACCACTTGTAGCTCCATGATTTGGGGCAAGTTACTCAAACTCTTTGTGCCCCAGTTCCATCATTTGTCAATGTTAGAATAATAATAATGATTCATAATAATAATGGGTCTGAACTTACAGTTGTGAAGTTATTAAATGAAAAGGGTCTTAATGCACTTGGAATGGTGTCTGGCATATAATAATTGTTCCTCAAATGTTAGCAATTATTATTATTTTAACCCAGAATGATACTGGTACAGGGGTAATAATAATGAGAAGTGCAAATTCCAGTCCCTGTCCTGGAGAAACTGGACATTTTTCAGTTACAAAGAAGGAAGTTGGTCTTGTGCTTTGCTGTGTAGCAAAAGATGCATTATGACATCAGAGGATGTATCACCGCTCCTTCCCATCACTGTCTGGCATGGAAACTCCCTGTTTCCTGAGAAAAGCTAAAGCCTCTAGGCTAAGGTGACCAGACGTCCCACTTTTGGCGGGACAGTCACGATTTTTTTTTTTTAAAGATTTATTTTATTGATTTTTGACAGAGAGAAACAGAGACAGAGAGAGACCGAGAGAAGGGGGAGGGCCCAGAGCAGTCTCCATAGTTGACAGGGTTAGTTTTCCATATAGTTTCACCCCACAGGCGGGCACAGGGCTGTGCAGGGCAGGAACTGGGCCGGGAGCCTCCCGCATAGGCACTGGCAAGAATTGAACTGGGGGCACACCCCAGTTCAGCATGTGGGTCCGCATGGGATGGGGCCGGGATTCGATCCTTGGTCCCTGGGGCTTCAAAGCGAGCGCTTAACCCGCTGAGCCATCCCAGCTTTCCCAACCGATTTTTAACAATTTGTCCCGCGTCCCGTGGCATTTTAAAAAAGTCCCGATTTTTGGAAAGAATGCACGACAAGCTAGGGAACAGCGGGAGATAGACCAAATTTTTAATCAAGAGCCTCCTCCCCCCCGGTCAATGGTGTCCCGCTTTACCAATGTTAAAATCTGGTCACCTTACGTCTAGTCATGTTAATGTCTTCCAGGTCTACGCCTCTGAGAAATCCTGTCTAGGTTTCATTCAGTCTTTTAAAAAATATAGCCCGTGTTGATGTAGAAATACTCCATATAATTGCCTAAAGAAATACAAAATACCTAAACTCTTAAATATGCTTTTGGTCTCGAAGCCTTTTTGGTGGTTGTGTCCTTTTGGTATCTAGGGAAATGGTTTGCAGAATCTTATACCAATTTATTAATCTCATGATGCCCAGCCAGATGCCGTGGGGACTGGCATTTGGGGCCGTATCTTTGAATCGGCCCATGCTCCATGCTCCAGGTAAGTCCCTTCTCTTACTGCATGATGCCAGTCTTCTCTGTTTGATCCTCTGCTCAACTAGATGACAGTCAAGGGTAGGATCAGGCAAAGGATTTCCCACCATTGCCTTCTTAGCTCCTAAATTCCTGTTTGTCCAGGAGCATCACCTCTTGGTAGCTTTCACAGCCTGTATCAATGAGCTGAGCCTCGGGTTCTGCCCACCTTGTGCCCAGCACCACCTAGAGCAGGTCAGCGAACTGTGGCCAGTGAGCCCAAGTTAGCCTGCCACTGGTTTTTGTAGATAAATCTTTAATGGAACATAGCCAACCCATGAATGTGCAAATTGTCTCTGGCTGCTTTTGTGCCACAATGACAGGTTTGAATAGTTGTCACAGAGACCGCATGGCCTACAAAATCTATGATAGATGCTATCTGGCCCTCTGTAGAGAAAGTCTGCTGACCCTTGACCTAAAGATTAGATTTAGGGAAGCTGGGATGATGGCTCAGCGGGTTGAGCACTTGCTTTGTAGCCCTGGAGACGAATCCCAGTACTGGCCCAGGTGGACCCGTATGCTGAGCTGGGGTGTGCCCCCAGTTCAGTTCTTGCCAGGGCCTATGCAGGAGGCTCCCAGCCCAGTTCCTGCCCTGCACAGCCCCCCACCCACCTGTGGAGTGAAACTACATGGAAAACTAATGCTGTCAACTGCGGAGACTGCTCTGGGCCCTCCCCCCCTTCTCTCTGTCGCTCTCTGTCTGCCTTTCTCTCTGTCAAAAACCAATAAAAATAAATCTTATAAAAAGATTAGATTTAAAGAAGAGAAGGAAGTCCTCGTAAGGCAATAGAGGAAAGCAGAGGTCACCAGTTGGTTCTATAGGT
Source organism: Craseonycteris thonglongyai (assembly GCA_004027555.1). Classification (NCBI taxonomy): domain Eukaryota; kingdom Metazoa; phylum Chordata; class Mammalia; order Chiroptera; family Craseonycteridae; genus Craseonycteris; species Craseonycteris thonglongyai. The sequence goes on along the minus strand of PVKE010008087.1, from coordinate 21,834 downwards.
AGGGAAACACAAGACAAGAAAGGATAAGACAAGTGTAAGAAAGTTGCCTGTAAACAAAGGGGTCAAAGTAGTAAGGAACTGTTTTGATCCAGACTGGCTGTTGCCTAAGCTATAGGATATAATAATTCCTCTCATTTCTATTATGTTGCCCCTAATAAGGTGCCTTGTCTTTCTCATCACAAAAGTCATATGAAATTCTCCAGTGGTGGGAAATTTAATGGGCTTCTTTGCCATGATCCCCTGTCCTCCCATAGCTGTGCCGAATTGGCTGTTTCGATTTCAAAACCAAACTGTCCTTTGGGATGTGACCTTACATTTTTTTAGTATTGATTCTGAACTAAGTGATTAGGTTTCCCTTCCCTGGTTACCAGAACCCCTCACTCCTCTGAATGTATTGAGTTTTTCTGGGCCACCTCTATGTGTGAACTATCCCCAAGTGACCCACACCACGCACATGGTCTGCCTTTTCCCTTTCTCTCATTAAAGGAGCCACAAGGAAGACGGAGTGTGAAGTCTAGGCGTTTTGGCCAGTGAATCTTGCTTTGCGAGGACAGCAGAGAGTTTAGGAGCCACTCATTTGCTGGGCATAACCGATTCCATTTCTACTATGAGCTTGTGGGTCTGATCTCAGCCCTGTGTCAATTCATTTTTGTGATTTGAGCAGACCTTTTCCCAGAGTTTCTGCAGGAAGCCTGCTGGCCTGAGATCCAGACCACTTTCGCTGTCAGGCTACTTATTCGCTCTGGCTCAGGACGGTCTCCATGCAGATGGGCGCTGCTTCTAACTGCACAGAGGCGCCCTCTGGGCTAGTGGCAGTCTCATCCCTTCCTCTCTCGGAGCTTCACTGTCATCAGCTGGGGACAGTGAGCTTGATGGTTTCCAAAGCATCTCCTAATTCTTTGATTGAAGGCCTTTGGAGGCAGCTTGTATGGCAGCCACACAGTTCTCTTCATGCTGTGTGGGGCCTCCCGCCTGGGGTGTCTTTGAAGACAGCAGGAAAAGCCAGATGCCAGGAAACCCGTGGGGCCTGGGGAGGGAAGAGCTCCGGGGTTGCTCTGAGGACAGGGCTCTGGGGACTAGAAGTGACAGTGTTGAGGCAAATAACTGCTGTGGGAAGTCAGAGGGGTGTCAGACCAAAGGCAGGTGTGGCTTGGTCTGGCCTGATTTTGCTAAACGTTGGAACAATAGAGAGAAGCCAGAGCCCCCATGGTTTCATGCACAAGGACAACAGTGGCATGTGTGTAGGTATCAGGTACTGACAATCTTTTCTCCCAAACCAGACCATCACTGGGCCGTGCTTGACCTTGACAATATAGAACTGGACATAACGGTGACCAGGTAGCTGGGCTGAGAAAAGTGACAATAATATTGAGGGGAGGCCAATGAGGTGCCCTGTGGGGTACGAGTACACAGTGATGGGCTCACTGGAGCCAAAGAACCCTCTGAGGAAGGAGGCATCGGGTCTGAGCCTTCTTGAGAGCTTTCGTACTGCAACTCCAGTTCCCTCAGGTTAGCCCGGTACTTGGCACATTTCTCTTAGAACCGTGCTTTGTTCTGTTTTGCCCTGCTTGGTTGAGCACTCAGTTATTTGTAGCTGTGTGTAGACGTGGTGCTAAATGCTTTCTTATCATCTCTCGTCTCACTTAAACCTCACGAGGTTAGGTGTGGCCGGCTCTGTCTACATTTAGCTGAAGAGGAAATTGGGGCTCTCTGGTTAGATAACCTGTCCAAGGCCACAGAGCTAGAAAGTTCTGCACCTGAAATTGAAACCCAGATGGAACTGCTCTTAAATGCTATTCCCCGATGCCTCCCCACATTACCTTGAAGGTAGCTTATTTCTGGGACAATGTAGGTGGAGGGCTAGGGAGAGGGAGAGCTTTCTTATCTCTCAGAGTTAACGAACTCAGGAGTTCTCAATCGTGACTTTGTTGACATTTAGTGCCAGAGAATTCTTTGGTGTGTGGGACTGTCCTGTGCATTGTAGGGTGTTTAGCATCGTCCCTGGTTGCTACCCATGAGGTGCCAGTGGCCCCTTCATCTTCACCCAGTTGTGACATTCCAAAACATCTCCCGATTTGCTGAATACTGCTTGGGAGACAAAACTGATTGGTTGAGTGAGAATCACTGACATAAACTAATGTTAATTTGCAATTAAAGAAAAAATACCTCTGCGTATGTAATTTCTTTATTATTTTCCTTTTTCTTTTCTTTTGCACCCAAATTTTACTAGTAAGGACGTGGGCCCTTCTCCCTGTCTAGCTGACCTCCTCAACTGTGTCCACCTTGCAGGCATCTCCTCAAACTTCCCAGACACCCTCTCTTTGAGCCTGGAGTCTCCTGGGGAACCATTAAGAGCCAATCAGCTAGGAAAACAATGTGCTCTTCCTTGTGCTAAGTGCCTCTGCTCAGGCAGTAAAATGCTTCAGTGGCAGGAACATATGGCATCCACACGGCCCCTGAACACCATGCTGGGCTTCTAACAAGCATGGAGGGCAGGAGACAGGCTGTTCCAAGCTCTAGAAGCTGACGGACTGGGACCTGCTCACCCCCAGGAGCAGCTGGGCCAGGCTTCCTCAGGGATCTGACACCACACAGGCCCAGGCTTTGCAAGGAGGACGGCTGGTATCTTTAAGCCACTGCATTTTGTCCTTTAATAAAATACCCTGCAGACCTTGACATCTGCCACAGAGAAAGACCTAGATCGGCATGTGGCCCAGCGCCAGTGCTGACCTCTGGCTCCTGAAGAGCATCCTACTGAGCTACCCCTTCTATTAGGTAAGAGGATGTGGGCAGCTCAGCAGTGACCCGCTGTGTTCTGTATGCACAGCCTCCTGAGGGCAGAACCCTTCCTTCTGAGAGTTCTAGGCTAAGAAACCGCCTTAGGTCTTGGTCACAGAGCAGGTATCTGAGTTGCTCAGTGACTCAGTTGAATATTCCCCGGATGTAAAAAGTTAGAGAGGTCATTGGCATAATTTACCAGAAAAGTTACTGCCTGTGAATTTTCAGAGTCATGCCCGGAGCAAGACATCTCCCTCCTGGGCGATGTCATCATGGGGATTGAGAAATAAGCTTTCTAAAAGAACATGAGTTTTTGGAGCTAAATTAAATCACCAGGAGAAATCTTTAGAAGTTTAGTTCAGTGAGCTGTGCTTCCTGAAAGAAAGCATATAAGCATATGCTTAACCACAGACAGGATGAGGTATACTCATGTCTATACCCACAGGTGCACATACAGTCTTGTCCAAATGGAAAGATCATGGAACCTGTTTCAAATTCCAGTTTAGTTATTTTTTCACATGTAAGGCATGGATGAAGTACTTAAGGTCTCTGAGCCTGCTTTCTTGTTCATAAAAAAGGAATACTAATGTTGACATCATGGTATTGTGGTGAAGGTTAGATATAATGTAAATTAAGTTGCAAAGCATAGCAAGCTCTAGATAAATGACATTATTATTATTGCTATTATTATTATTACCACAATATTCTCTTAGGAACTGTTAAGAAAAACAGATACAAAATCTGGGCTAGAGTTCATTTGCTTAGATTATGACTCTTCAGTAATTAGGCTGTTATACCTGATATTCCATTTCACTCTTAGGACTTGATGTAGATGTTTTCCATTTCAAAATACTTTCTTTCAATTCTCATTCGATATAGGATGATACATCATCTTTCAGAAATCTAAATTATTTGCACATAACACCTTCAGAGGCTCTAGCTCATTCCATAAGCATTTATGAAACATCTACTATATGCCAGATACTGACCTAGGGGCTAGGGATTCAACAATGAAAGCCGAGACAAAGACCCCTGCTCACTGCTAGTTTACATGCTAGGGCTCCAGCCACGGCTGCAGGAGATGTGTGTCATTCAATATTGGACATAGCCCTTGTGGACAGACTGTGTTCCGCATCTGTGCTGGTTGCTTAGAGAAGCTGGATGTGGTGATGAGCATAAACCCTGGAAAGTGGCAATATGGATGGTGTGTTGAGTAGCTAACACATGAGTAATTGACTGTGAGACAGAAAATACAAAGTCATAACAGGTATCATGGCAATCCAAGAACTGATTTAGAAAAAATTTATGGATGAATAATTCATTAAGGCTTATTAAGGGAAATTGAAAGCATAGTACCTGGGACATAGTATGTAAATGTTTGATTGAATGAACTGTTGAATGAAAGGGCTACCGTGTATGGTTATGCAGGTTCCACATTACACAACTGCAAGGCATGGCACTCAGATTAAGGAGATAGTGTTCTACCTTTGTGGCCATGTGCAGTGAATCTGCCAAGTACTTCACACACACAACCTCATTTAATCCTTCCAACAGCCACTATTTCAGTTGTGTTTTCCTCATTTTGTAGGTGTGGAATTTGGGACTCAGGTTGTTACCTGTCCAGGTTAACAAAGTGAGTCAGCGGGGTTGACTCACAGTTGGAATGCAGACCCCACTGACTCCAGAGTCTTGGCTTGGAGAAGAAAACAGTCCCTTGACAATTAAACTTGATGGTTTGGGTCTTGTCTTTTCTTTGAACCAAACACTTAGGTTTCTGGAATAGAAAAGGCAATATAAAGACACTGAAATGATAACTTTTTATTTATGAGGGTCCTGGGCTTTGAATCACAAACTCGGTAAGCCCCTTGCCTTCCCTATTTTCTCCCACCTGACCACATCATATCCTTAGCTCTTCTTCCTCCTCTCCTCAAGAGAAGCCCGGATCAAAGACTCCAGAAAAACCCACCTGGTGGAGAAGCTGGGCATACCACATGGATTATTAACAGGAAATAACAGGTGACAGCCCTGGACCAGCTGAAGTGAGGAGATGTGATTGTAGGAGCTGTTATTGTAGCGTATGAACAGCTTCTTGGTGGGGTGAGTGCATCCAGCTCTGATGTACTATTTGTTTTACAGCTCATCTTTAATAGCTGTCTGTCCTGGAGTCAGCAACATGGATAACACAATGTCACATTAGTGTCTTTTCAAGACTCATTGATTGGGAAATAACAAGTCCTTCCCACCTGGCCCCGCTGACATCTTGGCACTTCCTGAGCCTGTGTGGGCTTGGAAATCCCTAGGAGGTGGGGTTGACTGATGGTTCCTGATTGCTTGTTGCTCGTGAAGGCAATTTATTTCCCCATCAACTCTTTAATACAACGAGACTACAAAAGGTAAAAGAAAAATGTATGTCAGGTTAAAAAATTGTGGGTAACAGTGAATACCATTTTAAAGTTTCTGGAAATGGAAGACTGGGAGTTCTATGACTTTGGAAAGGGACGACAGTATAAGTGCTTTGGAAACATCTTGTTAATGCTGTATACCTCTGTCTGAATTTCAGAACCTGTAGGATATTTAGAGCTCATCTACTCACCATTGTAAACAGGCTTTATATTTCTTGTTCTATTTATCTTTCGTAAAGAAAGAAGGGGAGGAGTGAAGAAAAAAGATTTGTATTTCTGAGTTATATACTTGATTTCCTTAATGCCTTCCAAGGACCCCAAAAGGGAGATATTATTATCTCAATTTTATTAATGATGACATTGGGGTTTTCAGAAGTCACATAGCCCAGGTTGTGTGTTCAAATTGTTCATCTCTGGGCTGTCTGCTGCATAACCCATGTTCTTTGTACAATATTGTATATTTTGACACTCAAGGAGAAGCTATTTTCCTTAAGTAGAAGGAGGAAAAATTCTGTGTTAATAATAATATCCCCTGTAGATAAATGAAAAACCAATAATACTAGGTATTTAATGAGCGCTTACTCTGTGTTAGGCATTGTGCTATATATTATATGCTCACAGCACTTCAGTGAGAAAGGTACTATTTTTATCTCCATTTGATGATGGTGAAGCTGTGGCTCAGAGATAAATGACGTCCCCAAAGTCACACAGCTGTTAGAAGTGCCTGGTTTTTGTATTCTTGTGGTTTTCTTCTGTTAGACTTTAAACTTCTAGAAGGAAAGCACTATCCCAAATTAACTTCTTCATTCCTAGAAGTGCCAACAAAGTGGTTTTCTCATAGCAGGTGCCAGCTAGACATTTGAATGGGTGAATGTCAACTAATCCTGGAGTCTGTGCTCTCCTTGATCTGTGCTTTTGATCCCTTCACACATCCTGACCAACCCTGTTTTATCAGGTGGACCGAGGGGGAAGAAGGGTGTATTAACACATTGTTGTCTTTTGTCTGTAAAGTATAGCAACCTACAGCTCTCATGTGTACTCGTATATGATAAGAATGGAACATTCATTCATTTTTCTTTTTTCTTTTTGTCAACTGTATCAGGATATGATAGGTTATGTTAACTTGACAAGTAACCCCCAATGGCTTAGTACTACTGAGTATTTCTCTAGGACAGTTGTCCCACATTATCAGTGGCCTAAACTACTGCCTTGATCTTTGGCTGTGCCATTTAAACACAAAGCCTCCTTCATAGTGACCACAATGGGGCAAATGGATTCTGGGACTGTCTTGCATTGATCTTTGAAGAGACACACCTCACTTATAGTAACAGTCTATTAGCTGAAATTAGTCATATGCCTTCAGACAGCAAAGAATGTGGAGAAGAATTCCCCCTTGTGCCCAGAAGGAGAGTAAAATTAGATATAGGTGAGCGACCAAACACTGTACCCCAGGGTTATTGATTCTTTATTTTATTTCCACTACTGAGTCACAGAAAGGATTAAAGGTGACAGTTATAATTCATGGTATTTGAAGTTTCTATATATTGGCTATACCAATAGCTGCATTTTTTAATAAGGAACTTCTTCTAATTCATCAAGAGTATTATAGTTCAAGAAATTGTTGTATATTCTTGATACTGTGTCAAAGGATGACTTACTTAACTGGTGTTCTTGCTTGTTTTTCCTTTTAATGTCCATGTAAAAATATTTTTCAGCAGATTGTTAAAATACTTCACAAACTAAGGCTAAGTGAGTTTAACAGAATATTAAACTATATACATATAATCCCAATTTTCTCTGTCTCTGGTAATTGCTGTTTCTCTCTCTCTTCCTCTTCCTCTATACATACACACACCCATACCGGAAATCAATACATCAAAATATTAACAGCTATAATCTTCAAGCTTAATGGTTATTTTTATTTTCTGTTCTATACTTTTTTGAATTTCATTTTAAAAATTTATACTAAAATATCCAAGTTTTAAAATTAACTTGTTTTCCTCAGATATGTTAATCAGAAAAAAATACATTATAGATATAGAATGGATATATAAAAGTGTTTAGTTTTTACAATTCTGTGCCACAGAATAAAATGAAATGGTGCTTATTATAGATTATTCCCTCACATTGTTTCTTTTTGAAGTTGTTTAGAACTTGGAAACAATCTTGAGAAAAAGCTGTGGAGAGCGGGAAGGGAGAGAGATGCCATTCAGAGATGAAGGGACAATCATTACCATCATGAAATCCAATTTAATGAGGGTCAGCCAGTCCCTGCATCACTGTCCCCTTCTACTCTGCCAGGTTAGTTAATTCAGTTTCCTCTGATGAATCTTGCAATTAAAATGCTGGTTCCAGCAAGTTCCAGCATCTCAGTTTCTATGACCCCTCGCTGTCAGCAGCCTTGTTTTTTAAATCAGGACCTGTATGATATATGTATCTTTGTATTTTACCAGATTCTAATAAACTTGGATGGAGAAGAAAGACATCAGTTGAATTTTAATTTAAGCACTTGCCTCTAAGGAAATGTGTGAAAAACATGGCGTTAGAATGGTTTGTACAATGCAAGGAGAATGTTCCTGCTGAGGTCTGATTTCCCTCAACTCTCACCCTATGACAGCACTCAGCTCATGGTGAGCAGAAGACTTCCCATCCGGAATCAGGAGGTGAAGAGGGCTTCCCATGGAAGTAGGAGAGAGAGGGGTCTATGGCTGTTAAGGTCTTCATATGCCCTGCTGTCTGAGTCATTAGAGGAAAGAGATCTGAGTTCCCCTTCTCTGCTCCCCAGGAATGAATTATCTAGACAAGGTGCTGTGGTCAGCAGAGTGATGGGGGCTTTGGGAAGAGGCTGATCAGACTGAGAATTCAAAGCCCCTGATCAGAGACAATCATTCAAAATTGACTGAGAAGTTGCTCTCTGTGACAGACAACTGTGATCCTGCCTCATTTATTCTTTTAACTGCATAGAATCCTTCAAATAGCAGCCATGAGGTCATCCATGTGACCCAGGTAGATGCATGGGCTTATAGTGTAGTATGTGTGTTTGCACCTACAGCTATTAATGCTGCATAAACAAGCAGGCACACTGATGAAGGTGAGCTCCATTCAGAACCCCCAGCTTATTCATTGAACTCTGTGTTCCATGAGCCCCAAAGTGCATATTGATCACCCGGGGATCTTGGTATAATGTAGATTCTATCTCAGTAGGTCTGCAATTGAGCCTGAGATTCTGCATTTCAACAAGTTTCTAGGTAGTGCTGAGACTTCTGATGGCAGGACCACACTTTGAGTATTGGGGATATAATTGACTGTTCTTATCTTCATTGAGACCATCAGCCTATCAGGATATTGGGAAAACTTGACAACTTGATAAGTTCCTCTATTTAAATTTTTATTTATTACAAAGGATAATTGGTTGAATGTAGACTGTCATATACAAATAACTCTTAAAGGGATAGATTCATGGTTGGGTTTTTATTTTACTTTAAGTTGGGCACAGAAGTGTTCAAATGGGTGCCATGAGTTGATTTTCTGCAAGCTAATTAGAAACACACCTTCTCACCTAAACCCTATATCCCTAATTTCTTAAACTGTAAGTTCCTGGAGGAGAAGGGCCAGTGCTTTGTGCACGGGTGCTTAATAAAGACTTTCTTGTCATATTTCATGGTCTTGAGTGTGATCTAACTTGGCAAAAAAAAAAAAAAAGAAAAAAAAGTTAAATGTGGTGAGAAAAATTGAAGCAATTTTTCTGTAACTTCATTGCCTGTATTACAGTTGCTTAAATCAGAGTTGAACTCTATAAGAGATCCATTTAAGTAACAAGTCAGCTACATGATAATGAGAACTTTGGTCTCTGTCACCTGCCTCTTTTTCCTAGGTCCCTCTGAGGCTTTTTGCCAAGGCATGGGTTTAATTTAATATCTCCAGCTCTGCAGCGATTTGTCTTTGGCCTTTTGAGACTTTATTCTGAATGCTGTGGTGTGCTACTGAGATGATGAATGGTGCAAATGAGAGAAGTCAGGAAAGCAACCATGGGAGGCTGTTGTCACAGTGGGTGTGGGTGCCAGAGGTGATGACGAGATGGACAGTCTAACAGATATTGATGAGCTGGCGCCGATGTGTCTGCAGGGATATCCTTTATAAAGTAGCCCAGGACTCACTGGGAACAATGTAATCTGGTTAAGGATCACAAATGAGAAAACTTTCTATTCAGCAGCAGCTGATCTAGGGAAGTTAGAAAAATGGATTCAGTTCCATTTAGGTTACCAGAGTTAACATCAAATCATTTTTTTTTCTGCCAAGAACAAGTCTTAAATAACTTTCTGTAATTTCAAGGGACTCAATGGTATGACCCAAAGATATGGGTTTTCACCCGATTCAGTCCTTGAGTCTCTGGATGTTCTCATTTGTGGAGTGCATGAAAGGAAAAAGGGTTAACATCCATCTCCCACCCTTCATACAGGCTTGTAGTTGTCTAAGAATTGTTGCTTTGAATCACACACTCAGTATACATCGAATGTATTTTTCTTTTGAGTGCTGAGAACTACAAGGCTCCAGGTAATTCTTTTTTAAAAATAATTTTATTTTATTTTTAATTACAGTTGACTTACAATATTACTATTAGTTTCAAGTGTACAACATAGTGATTAGACACTACGAAGTGATCCCTCCTGATAAGTCTGGTACTCATCTAACAATATACATAGTTATTACAATATTATTGACTATATTCCTTAAACTGTACTTTATATCCCCATGACTATTTTTATAACAGACAATTCACACATCTTAATCCCTTCTCCCTTTTTACCCATCTCCCAAACTCCCTCCCATCTGGCAACCATCAAATTGTTCTCTGTATCTTTGTGTTTGTTTCTATTTTATTTGTTCATTTATTTTGTTCTTTAGATTCTACATATAAGTAAAATCATATGGTACTTGTCTTTCTTTGTCTGACTTATTTCACTTAGCGTAATAACTTCTAGGTCCATCCATTTTGTTGCAGATGGCAAGATTTCATTCTTATGGCTAAGAATGAAAAAATGGTATTTTTATGTGTGCAAGATGATACTTTTGTCTAAAATTGTTAGCCCCCAAATTGGGGGTAATCTTATACAAAGGAGTAACCCATGTATGGATTTCTTAATGTTGGGTTAGAAAAGTAGGGGCCATCTTATATATGGGGGTATCTCATACATGGAAAATATGGTATATATAATGGGCTGTTCAGAAAGTATCCAACCATGTAACCATTCTTGTTATATTGATAATGGCTGGACTTTTTCTGGACAGCCCTCTATAGACCCCATCATCTTTATTCATTCGTCTGTTGATGGACACTTAGGTTGCTTCCATATTGTGGCTATTGTAAATAACACTAATGAACATGGGGTGCCTATGTCTTTTTAAATTAATATTTTGCGTTTCTTTGAATAAATAAACCAGAAGTAAAATTCCTGGGTTCTTCTTTGTCTCTTGTTATATAGCCTTTGTTTTAAAGTTTATTTGGATTGATTTAAGTATTGCTACCCCAGATTTTTAATTTTGTTTCCATTTTCATGAAATATCTTTTCTATCCCTTCACTTTCAGTCTGTATATGTTTTGATCTGCAAGCAGCATATGTAAAGGCTTTGTTTTCTTACCCATTGAGCCACCCTATGTGTTTTACTTGGAGCATTTAATCAGTTTACATTTAAACTTATTATTGATAGATATGCAGTTATTGCCATTTTATTGGTCATATTTTTTATTTCTCCCTCCTCCTTCTTTTCTCCTTTCTTCTCCTTTCTTCTTCAAGAAGTCCCTTTAACATTTCTTTTTTTTTTTTTAAGATTTATTTTTATTGTTTTTGACAGAGAGAGAGAGAAAGATACAGAGACAGAGACAGAGAGAAGGGGGAGGGCCCAGAATAGTCTCCATAGTTGAATATCATTGGTTTTTCCACATAGTTTCATTCCACAGGTGGGTGTGGGGCTGCACAGGGCAGGAACTGGGCTAGGGTCTCACCTCAGTGAGAACCAAGCTGGGGGCACTCCCCAGTTTAGCATATGGGTCTGCATGGGCCGGGGCCAGGATTTGATCCTCAGTCCCCAGGGCTGCAAAGTGAGCACTTAACCCACTGAGCCATCCGGCTTCCCCCTTTAACATTTCTTATAATACTAGACTAGTTTGGTGGTGATGAACTCCTTTAACTTTTTCTATTTTTGGTCTGGGGAGGTCCCAGGTATTTCTTATGGCCCAGGTCAATAGGCTCTGTAACAGTTGCTACACCATATTTGTGATATATTTGTAGTTTTCAATTGCGGACAGATTGCCTTTATCATGTCATCTGTGGTATATTGACTAAAGCAACCACATTTCGAACATTATCTACCGGTACTCATCATACTTGAATAAGATTTCCCCTCCACCCTTTTACAAAAGTGTTTTATTTTGTTCTTCTGAATTAAGATTAATCATAATCCTCTTCTATTCAAATCAAATAATCTTTTGGTCAACTTAATTGACCTTCTTGTTCTCTAGCCAGCAAAATAAGTCATTTGGTAATCATGATTTAGCTGAATTTGCTTTGCTTTCTTGATCAGGTTATAATATTTAGAATCTTAGACTTTTACTTCCTTTTGCTGCTCGCATCTACAAAGCAAAGAACAGATAGACTCTAATTGTACATTAAAGCTACTTTGTTCTGACATGATTGTGATTAATTTTTTTTTTTTTTTAGATTGTGATTAATTTTACTGAGGGTTGTTTTGAGTGAATCAAGGCTATCTTGTCAACATTTCTGTGCCCTGTTTCCTCATCTGTATAATGTGTGTGATTTATAGTACACAGCTGTTCATAGGGTTGCTGATTTCAGGGATTATGTGAGATAATAATGTTCAGCATATGGGGTTTGCATGGGCTGGGGCCAGGAATCAAACCCTGGACCTCGCAGTTGCAAGGCAAACACTCAACCACTGAGTTCTCCTGGCTTCCTCTGCATCTACTATTCTTGTTTTTTCATATTTCATTTTCTTCTTCTAGGCCTTCATATAAATGGAAACATGTAGTATGTACTGTCTTTTGCATAAAGCTCATTCGCTAAACATAGTGTTCCTGAGATTCAGCTATGTTTTTACAAGCACATTCCTTTACATTGCTGAGTAGTATTCCACTGCATGAATATATCACGCTTTGTTTCTCCTTATATCAGTTGATATAAATTATGAATAAGTCTGCTATTCATGTATGCTTGTGTACAAAGCTATCTTTTTCATCTTGGGTAAATATCTTGGATTGACATCTCTGGGTCATGGAGTTCACTTTCTTTTTAGTCCTCAAACATACCAAGGTTTTCTTTGTATTAACTCCTCCACTAGTTTCTTCTTTTGTCTGGGATGCTTTTCTCTGTGTATGAAATACTCTGCCTCTTATGTGATTGACATGTGCATCACTCAGATTGTAGCTTTCCCTGACCCACTCATTCTAAAGTACTCACGTAGTCCCTTTTCTGCACATGATGCTATTTTAATTATCTGCATGGCATTTCTCACCATCTGATAATTTTTTTACCCCATCATAATATATGCTAGGCATAGGACCTATCAGCTTTACTGTTCTCATTACCACAATCTAAAGGGGTCAACAATAGGTTAATTTTAAATTGTTTTAGACTGTTCTGTGGTAAAAAATGGTATGGTATATGGTGGGCATTCAATAAATATTTGAAGATGTGAATATAGAAACAAATAAGTTAAATTCAGAATTGCTAGAACCAAATCCATCTTATTTATTGTTTTATTCTTAGTACCCAGCATATAGCAAGGGCTCACTGTGTATTTGATGGATGAATAGATGAGAACAGTGTCTTGGTAGGTCAGCAACTCTGAAGAAAATGCCACTCTGGAAATGTCTTCTTTCCTGCCTTGTCATTTGAAGGCAGTTCATTAAATTTCCTAAACATGTTTAAAACCTGTGTAGAAATGGGTTAGCAGTGGGAGAACATCTGTCCTATGTGCCTGGATATCCAGGGGGAAATTGCTGGTGGCAAACTGGAAAACACACTTGTAAGCTGTCGTGTGAACAGATTGGCTCATTAATCTGATGTTTAGTGATGCTAAAATGTATTTGTATTTCTCCAAATTTAGTTTCTGGTATCATCCTAAGTAAAGGGGTAAGAGTGAAGGTGAAAGCACTTACCTTATAGATTAATTAGTATACACAGTGGGGTTAGCAATTGGACATGGTTTTCTCATCTTGCTCCTGGATTGTTATCTAGGATGCCTGTAGCAACAGCAACAGGGAATCTTTGAAGTTCAAGGGCAGGAAAAGTCAACATTTCTATACTCTTAGAGCTCCTGGAGTGGTAGAGGGGATAAGAGAGAAAGAATGCCTAGTGATATTTACCTTCAGGTTCTTCCTTTCCAAACCTATCTGATCTTGTAGTATGTGAGAGGGAAGAACTAGAGCTGCCCATTACGTGAGTTGAGAAGGGAGTCCTTGTATCTTCTAGTATTCCATGAAAGAAATGGATGACCAATGAGGACATTGGAAGAGAATCTTCCCATTATCATCTTCTATTTGCACTGGCCATGGGTATGCATATGTCCTGAATTTTAAAAACAGAGGCATGAAAAGAATCATGTTGGAAATTACAGTTGAAGTTGTGTGTAGTCCCCAAAACCAAGAATCCACCCATCAACCCTAGTCCTCAACCTCAACGCCTAGTGGAAAATCCCCTTATTTGGAGATCAAACTCAAGCAGCCATCTTCCATCGTGCCTTTCATTGTTAGCACTTGCCCCGCCCCCTCTCAATAGAAACTGGCTCATGTTTATTAAGGTCTTGCCCATTGCACAAGTTGAGTTAAACTGTGTCTAGTAAATTCCTTGGTTTGAAGGAAGGATAAATTGATAGCATTAAGATAATCTAGGACAGCTTGATAAGAAATGAAGGGAACCTTATGTGGGCTTCTGCTAAGTAAAGTCAGACAGAAAGAGAAATACCATAGAATCTCATTTATATGTAGAATCTAAAGAATAAGATAAACAAAACAGAAACAGATTTATAGATACAGAGAACAACCAGAGGGTTGCCAGATGAGGGGGTGTTGGGGAGATGGGTGAACAGGTGAAAGGGATTAAGATATACAACTTGCAGTTATAAAAATAGTCATGGGAATGTAAAGTACATCATAGGAAATATAATCAATAATATTGTAATAACTATGTAATATGCCAGGTGGGTATTAGATATATCAGGGGTGGGGGATTACTTTGTAAATTATATAAATGTCTAACCACTATTTTGTACATCTGAAACTAATATACAATAATATTTAAAAATTGTAGTTTAACTGAAAGAATATTTGCTATTAGGGACTAAAAGAGTGGCTTGAGAGATGAATGTGAAGAAATATTTCAAAGCTGAGAGCAAGGCTATAAAAATCTTAAAATAATGAGGGATGCTATTAAAAGACCCAGAGGAGAGCCCAACATCCTTAACACGGCATGCCAGAAGGTCCACAAAAGAATAAAGGAGAGGCAGTTATTTAAAAAATAATAATAATAAAAAATCTTTACTTTGAAGAAAAACTTGACTCTAGAAATTTAATATCCTCATGAGTTCTGAGCAGGGTTAATGAAAACAAACAAGAAAAGGCACACTTCTGGGTATTTGTTTTAAATCTCCTGGATTTCCCAAGTGTAGATGAAACTATCAAAAGCTTCAAAATGAAGAAGTTACTGGCAAGGGAGTAAAAAAACCAGAATGGCATCAGACAGCTCATTCATAGAAATGACATCTATGGAAAATTTGAATTTTTATGTCTAGTGTTGAACTATCTGAGAAGAGATTATGATTATGCCTGGTTTGAGACTACATGAATTAGAAATGCCAACATTTTTATTGAAAGGAAACTCAGACGACCAGGAGACATTCCCACTAATACTGCCATGCATTACTGAAAAAGCGTTTTAATTGCATTTTTTTCCCAAAACTCACCATTTCTTCCTGGGCAATTTCTCACCATTATCACAGAAATATTTGAGACTACCAGACTTGAAATAGATCTTTTGTATCACCTACCGGTAGTTCTACCTCCTAGTTTATACAGATTGGGAACCTAAGGGATACCAAGCGTATATTAACCAAAGCTTCATAGGCGGTGAGTGTTTCAAAAGGCTAGGGCACGAACACAGACCTTGTTTCCAGTGTAATGATCTTTGCAACTGAGTTGAGACAAGAAGTTTTTTAATTTTGTGATCTACTTTATATCCTTCTAATGCATTTCTTTAAGTAGTTTTGAATGGGCATGGACCCTAACTGATTAGAAGTCTCGTAATTCTCTCAATTTCCATCATGACATATACCATGGGATTTACTACCGGTAAACTGGTATTTCCAGGCTTGGCCTTTTCTCTGCTTTCAATATCTCAAATTTGAGGAAGCCGGATGGCTTAGTGGGTTAAACGCTCGTTTTGCAGCCCCAGGGACCAAAGATTGAATCCCGGCCCTGGCCTGTGTGGACCGATATGCTGAATTGGGGTGTGCTTCCCATGTGGGAGGCCCCAATTGTGTTCTTGCCCCCCAGTTTGGCCCTGGGCTCGAGGGGGCGTGCCTCCCTTGCAGGAGACACCCAACCCAGTCCCTGCCCTGGCGGCCCCCGCCCACCTGTGTGGAACGAAACCATGTTGAAAACTGATGATGTGCAACTATGGAGACTGCTCTGGGCCCTCCCCCTTCTCTCTGTCTCTGTCTCTCTCTGTCTCTGTCAAAAACAATAAAATAAATCTGAAAAATAAAATTCTCAAAAATCCTAAAAAGTGCTTCTCTCTTTATGGCTTACCCACTTTTCAAGCTTAGTGGGCAGCAAATCAGACTCACATTGTCATTTCCAAACTAGCTGTTTTCCTAATGTTCCTATTTCTGTCACCAATATCACTATTACTCCAAAAATGCAAGCTGCTTTTTATGAAAGAGCATTCTCATTATGTCACTCTCCTCAGAAACCTCCCTTTCTGTGCAGCTTGCAAGATCATGTTTGTTAACACCGCGGCCTAGCACTCAAGACCCTGTCAAATCCAGTCATTTTATTGTCATTAACTTAATCTTATTACTTTCTACCTGTGACCATACTGCATATTCCACCTGCAGTGGTTTTCCCTTATGTATACAATTGTTCTCCAGATTGCAGATGATAAAAGAAACTCTGGCTTTCTGCTTAAAATCGATGATATTGGCTGTGTGTTGGTTCTGCTAGTCCTAGAAATGGGTTCTTGAACCTTCAGTTTTCTTATCTATAGAATGTGCATCTTTTCTCTCTTTTAGGCCAGCCCTTTCACTTGATTCATACAGATAAAGATAAATAAGGCAGAAAGCATTTTAGGGACTTGATTAAGGTCACATTGCTTCCAAGTAGCAGGGCCAGAACTGAGGAAAATTAATATTTTTCAGGAGTCTCCTTGCCTGTCATTGCTGGTAACCATGAAGACCAGACTGTGCATTGGGGAGGACAGAGACTGGGCAGGATCAGACCTGTAAAATTTGTTTCTGTGTTTAGGATAATGGTAGCTGTTAGAATGTCTGAAAATTTCATTTCTGAGTTGTCTGCCCTTTCCGCTGTTGATTAAAACTAGACTTTTAATGTCCTAAGAAATCTTTTTTTCAGGCAAGTGAATTAGTTGGAGGGGTGCTAGAATCCAGAGACATTTATATAAACATAGGTTACATCAGCACTGTGGTGGAGAGACCGACTCTTAACCATACCTCAGCTAGAGGAAGGTGTTTCCAGTAATAGTGCTGGCTTCAGCACTTCACTCTAGACCCATTCCTGCATTAGGATTTCCACATGAGAGCTCTTGATGTAACCCAGTCATTCCCATACAGGTCCCCATAATTCTTGAAGCAGATGCTTTGGACATTTTGGCATATTGCATAAACGCTGGTGCAAACTTTCTAGGCCTTCTGAAATTCACTGTTCCATTTATGGACAGGAGGACACTTTTCCAGGGAGATGTGGCCATTCCTTCATGATCCCCTCCTCATTGGAACACCAGCTCATGCCTTAGAGAGTGTGACAAGGCAATCCTAGGGGCCTGGGGATTCCACACTAGCTACAAACCTATGAAATCTGCTCTGATACGTAACCCATCAGACAGATCTGATCATATCACATCTGAGCTCTGTAGGCAGATGATGGCTGAGTTGACAGGCAGTGATTAAAGTGCCAGAAGGCATTAAAAACTTCCTCTGCTGTTATGAAGATTTTCTTCTGTGCCCAAAGCTGGGCACTCTCTCCAGTCCTCTCTTTATTACTTTCCCCATTACACTCTGACATTATTGAGTTTCCCCTCCTAGCTCTTGTCTGTCTTCGCCTTCACTGTGTGCACTAATTCTTTTCCCTCCTACTTGTTGACTTTTTCATCTTCAGCCTTTCTGCCTGAGTTCACATTATTTTTAATGGAATTTCTCCTCTGGTTCTTCTCTCTCCTCCTACTCATGGTTTTCTTTCACCATCCCCCAGCTATAAATAACTGAAGGCGTCCAACCTTTTGCTCTCATGGAGAAATGAATAATTAAAATTTCAAAGGAAGGCACATGGATTAAACCAGGCACTTAATTTCTTCAAAACACAGAGAGCATTTTATGGTATCCTGTTCAGATAGATGAGTCATGGGCAATTACTTCAAGAGGGAAGATAGCTGAGGTTTGGCTTGATCAACAAGATATTTAAAAAATGGAGCATGCTAATGGATGTCAAATAATGAACAAGAATGAATCTTCTCCCAAATTCAGCAGCGTGAGCTCTGGAATCCCAACTGTGTAATACCTGTGACAGTGACAGAGTTTCTAAAACAGTCACTTCTATATGTTTCTCTGTAATATTTCTTTTACATAATGAAACCTCACAAATTCTGAATTCCTGATTGTTAAATGTACCACAATGGCAGTTCATCTGTTGGAAATATTCTGTTAAATTAAGTGGGAGATTGAGGTTCTCTTAGAGACCATATTGTGGTGATGGACTCAGAGACTATTTAATAGTAAGTGCTCCTACTAAAACTTTGTGTAGACGATGTCTCAGGAATGGGTGGTCTGCAAAGGAAGCTGGCAGTCTCCTGGCGAAGTGGTTCTCTCTGGCTTCCTCATTTTACAAGTTCTTCTTAGGCTTCTAAAGCTTAGCTGGTTTCCTTCTACCGTGGTCTCATTTTATGCTGTCTTCTCTCACCTCGAGACATCTTGCTTAGGTAGTGGCCAAGAAAGCGCAGTATCAGGATCCTGTATGCCATTGCTTGTGCTATTGCTTTGCTAATGGACTTTTTGAGAGAAGTAGAGAAGCATTTTCTACCTGAGTGAAGTCTCTAGAACCTTTATGTGGGAGGCCAAGGCCTCAACGGAACCTTGAAGGGGAAGATATTTTTTAGAGACCCATGAGGAGAAAAGGCTTGAGACCTGGATTCAGAAATGAAACACACACACAAACTTGAAGAAAATATTGGTAATTTTTCAAAAATTTCTAAGATCTTCCTTAACCCATGAGGTAACCATGTGTGGAAGTCCCTTAAGAGAATAGGGGTGTGTGTGTGTGTGTGTTGTGTGTGTATTCTGCTTTGGGAGCAGATAAAATAAGAATTACCTTAAAGGAAATTACTCAGTGAGGTAGTAATGAAGGAAGAGTGGCATCTTAAAAGTTGAACAGTAAGGAAGACGAAGTACTTATATTTGTATTTAAAAAAATTATTTGTTAGCATATGCTTTTGGTTAAAGCCCTTTTCTTTTTAACACTAACCACTTGCTAGAAATGACAGTATCATTATAGAAAAGATTTATTTTTCATCTATTTATCCACCCTCTGGCGTATATGCTACTTCCTAAAAGTTTAGGTCCTTTGGAAGGAGTAGGTGTTGATTAAGCTGATTACTTGCTCTAACTTATTTAGACCTTAGACATGGCTTTAGGGACCCGAACATGGGGCTCTTCCAAAGAGATAAACATACCTTTGAAAGGATGCAATTAGCTTCTTTACCTGTGCTTTGCTATTTAAATGAGGAGAGAGGACTGGATAAGAGTGATTTGTTTGGGGAAGGGCTGGAGGTGAAAATCACACTAACACAGGGCTTCTCAAATGTCAATATGCATATGGACTGAATTGACTGGGAATCTTGTTAAAAATTCAGATTCTCGTTCAGCACCTCTGGTGAGGCTGCCAGATGGTGCAGTTGCTCCCTCTACTCCACAGACCACACTCTGAGAAGCAAGGGGCTGACATTACAAACTAATTCCATTGCACTTGAAGCTTGGAGTTCTCTCTACTTTTTCTTATTAAACGTTACACTTTTCAAAGTAGAATCACAAAACTCACCTTACCGATATTTTGATTGGTATTGAATTGAATCTACATGACAATATTAAGTCTTCCAATGCACAAAACAGACAGACATATCTCCATTTATGTAGGTCTTATTTGATTTTTCTCATTCATATTTTGTAGATTTCAGCATGCAAATCTTGAACATATCTTGGTAGATTTAGGCCTTCATCGAAATTTAGATTTCATGTAGATTTAGGTTTCATGTTTTTGGTGCCACTGTAAATATATAGTACTTTTAGAAAATGTTAATTTTCTATTCCATGGCTTGTATAGACACGTGCTATTGACTTTTATATATTGTCTTTGTGTCATGCTACTTTGCTAAGCTCACTATTAGTTACAATAAGTTTTGTACACTTTTGGGATTTTTCTATGTAGAAAGTCATTTTGTCTGAGAAGAGAGGCAGGTTATTTCTTCATTTCTAATTTGTATGCCTTTTATTTCTTTATTTTTTTTCTTGCATTTTTGCACTAACAAAGATTGTTAGTATGATGTTGAATAGGAGTACTTTATTGATTTTATTAAAGCTAGGAATATTATTTCAAGCAACAAGTAAAGCAAATCTAAGAATATCTTAAATTGAGGGCCCATTGTCTATTAACATATATTCATGCATTTTTTTTCTTACCTACTATACTGCAAAAAGAAAATCTTCTTTGTGGGTTAGAACTTTTCTGGAGCTCATTCTCTACAAAGAAGGGTTTTATTTCTGCTACACTTTAGGATGTCAAAGTTTACCCAGTCAAAGTTTACACCTTCACAAAGGTGTGCTGGTGGTCACCGGAACTTTATCTCATCGCTATGCCATGCCATTCCTGTACACAAAACAGGGGTGTTTTCTGCTTGGGCAACCCACCCTTGGATAGCTCTAACTTACAATAGTTCTCTGTGACCACCTTTTGCACTTTGAAAAGGATACTGAACATGAAATAAAAATCACAAGTTTCCTGTGTGCTTTTGAAAAGGTCCTGAACCTGGGTAGCATTTATCAGTCTACGTAGTTTCACATAGCAAAGGAAACAGCACATGTGTTTTCCCTTTAGAACTTCAGTATTGTCCATGAAAAAGGACAGAACTTTTGTATGGACCCACTTGCTGAAGACATGGGAATGCAGATGCTTGTGCATCTTCAGAGCCAGCTTTGCCATGTGCTTCATCCTCCGTTGTCCTCTTTTCCTTTTAATATCGTTATTAATGGGTAGCCGGGAAAATAATGTACATTGGGACGGAAGGAGGAAGGGATACCAATGATTTTTCTAATGAATTTTTGAAGTATAAATCTCAAATCAGGCACTTATTTTATTAGAAGAGGTCAAAGAAAGCAAGGAGGCTCAACTCTTTCCATTTTTCATTTTATACTTGTGTCCTATTGTTGTAAAGTCAGGGAACATTTATGTTACATGTTGTATTGAATGTGTTTTTTTAAAATCTGTGTACAATTGTTACTGTGTTTTCTGGGGGATTTTAAAGAGAAAAAGAGCTTAAAACAACATTTATTTCACACACAAAACATCTATTCTACCTCTACTCAAGAATGGCCATTTAGACTTAGTCACTAAAACATTGGTTAGAACTCAACTCAGCCCTCAAACCAAGAAATTTTTAGGGAAACAAATACCTATAGAATATATAATCATAATTTAGATATTGAAATTGCTGTTTCACAAAATAGAACCTGCTGGCTGTTTTTTCTTTAAGAAATTCCAATATAGATATATTTACCTCTTAGAGATGTGGCCATATAAATCTATAGAGGCTTGTATGATAAATGAAAAATAAGAAATGAAGATTTGTGATTTTTAAATGTCTCTGATATGCAGAGTTGTCAGTGAAACCATGAGCATCATAATTCAACTGGAAAGAACCTGGACTTTGACTAAAATTTACAATAATCCAATACTTTGCATTGTTCTCATCATCCAATAATGCTTCTGCTCCAGCATCTTGAAATGGCTTCCCAGAGCCCATGTTACATTTCAGCCTCTTTAGCCCAGGATTCTGCACCCTGTATGTTTTGTTCTGATTCTACCCACTCCAGGGTAACCAAACTTCACACCACACTGCCAACTGTTTCAAAAAAAATCTAAATGCAATTTTTCTTCTTGAGGCTTTTGATATGGTATTATTTTAGGTTGGATAGGCTTTCTCTTTCTGTTGAAACTGTATTTATTTCTCAGGCACTACCACCTCAAATTTCATTGTCCCTATAATACCTTTCCTATTTCCCCAGTAAGAGAAAATGTATTGTGCCTCTGCCTTTCATAAAAATTGCTTCTTTCTCTCCTTAGCACTAATTTTTTTTTTTT
>PVKE010008086.1:0-48711 GCA_004027555.1 Craseonycteris thonglongyai | reverse complement strand
TTTAAATATTTATTTTTATTTTTATTGCTTTTTGACAGAGAAAGAGAGAGATACAGAGACAGAGACAGAGAGAGAACTGAACTGGGGGAGCTCCCAGTTCAGCACGTGGGTCCTGCCTGGGCCGGAGCCGGGATTCGATCCTCGGTCCTCATGGCCTCAAAGCGAGCGCTCAACCCGCTGAGCCGTCCCGGCTTTCCCCCCAGGCCGTGGTTTTGATGGTTACTATGGGGCTGCTTCATTCACCAGCGCTTGGCCCGTCCTCTGATGAAGTTAGGAGAAGGCAAACTGCAGTCTCACATGGGGGACAGGACAGGCTGAACCATGAAGGTCGATCAGAACGCAGAGTAATTTTGCTCAGGAAAGCTGTCAAGACGCCGGACCTAGAGATAGTCAAGGGAAAATTGGATGTCATACTTAGGGAAATAGTGTGGGGTGACTTTCTGCCCTGGTGTACGAAGCTTCAGTGACATGACGCAGCTATACATAAACTGCTGTTTGGTGTCGAAGCACTTGGCCCTTTGGGGATGAGGGGATGTGTGAGGCACTTGGAAAAGCGATCACACCGAAAGCATGGCCGTGAGATGCAAAGCTGAGGTTTCTGCCCATGGCGGGCACTATGTTTGAAACACAGGGCCCATGGTGAAGGGGGTCATGCCCCTCACTCTGCGCATGACAGTGGGTCAGGCTGCTGTGTACGAATGTGTGTCATGGTTCAACACCGTAGGACCCTAATTCTTTGCCCCGCAGTCTGAGGTAGCTGTTCCTGGCAGGTGGGAAGATTTCCTCCACATAGTGATTCGAGAAGACAAACTCCTTTCATCTTTTGGGTTCATCATGCCCTACACCCTTGCCATCCTCTATGAGCCGTGAAAGGGGACAGAACGTGGAGGCAGGACAGCCACTGCTTACACGTCTTGGACAGAACTGTGGCCACCTTCCTCTTCATAGTCTATTGGCTCAACCTGGTCGTGTGGCCACTTACCAGCAAGGGAAGCTGGGAAATGGGGGCAGCTGGACTCCCAGGAGAGGAGGAGGTGGCTCTTGGGCAGTTTGAGTCTTGCCACATGCCCTTCCTTGAAGTCCTTCAACCTACCCCCACTTCTCTGAGATTGGCGCATTTACAAGGAGGGGGACCCCAAAAAGCCAGAATTACCATCTGCAGGGCGGGCCCCTCATAGTACAGGTGTCCCCTGCTAGGGGAGGGGTCTAGGAACCCATCTGCATCCACGGACCAGCTGATGTGGTTGTGAGACGCTGTGTTGCTTCAGTGACTATTTTGGGAGACTCGTTCACTGTGTTGACCCATTTCCTGAGGGGTGATTTACACAAACAACATGCGGCATGACAACGCACCTGCCCGCACCACGCTGAGTGGTCAGCAGGCTTTGACCAAAATGGCATGACCCCCACGCCCCACCCTCCCTGTTCACCCAATCTCGCCCTCAGCGACTGTTTTCTGTTTCCCCGGATGAATCAAGTCCTCAAAGGGAAACGTTTCGCCGATGTGGAACAGGGGAAACCCAAACATGGCCGAAGCACTCAAAGGCATCGCAATCCATGCGTTCAAAACTGTTGTGAGCCGTGGAAAACGTGTCTCCATAGGTGTCCTGCATGAAACAGAGAAGACTTGGAAGGTGACTGAAGTTTAAACATGTCAGAATAAATACACAATCTTTTATAAATATGTTCCTTTTTGTGGGGGAGGATCCCCCCTCATACACCAGGCAGAATGAAGTCACAGACTTGTTTCAGAAAGAGCTAGAAGCTGCAGGACCTCCTCCCACTGTTATGCCCACCGTCAATTCACCTGCAGGGTTAGGGAGCGCTTCCCGATGCTGTGAGCAGTCCCTGGTCTAAAGGGACAGAGACCGTTCTCCAGTCATGGTGCCGTCTATGAAGTCGCTTTGGCATGGAAAATCAGGCACCTTCCCAAGGCTGGAGGGGACAGGGAGCACGCACGAGGCTAATATGAATGCCCATGTCCCTAGGGCTGGTCCCCTGAGAAACATGATGGAAAATGCTAGCTTTGCACGGGGACCTCCTTTCTCCAAAGCCACCACAAACAAGGCCCTGTGGTGACTGCCATTTTCTACCAGGTAAGGCCACATCTTGGCTGCTCACCCGAGAGGCGAGGCTGATTTGTATACACAAGGTGGCCGGTCTCCAGGGGCCCATGGCAGGTGTCATAATTAGCCATTTCCTGACCAAGCCTCACCAACGAGCTACGGTCCTCAAGATACAACCGTCTGGAACCTTTTATAGACTTGTTTGCTGGCCAAATCACGTTCATCTGTCACTTGTTGAATACCCCATGCCATGTATTTAATGGCCCTCGACTTGGTGACACAAATTTTACAGCCAGTCGGATGTGAGGAAGTGAATAGAAGTGGCACAGCTACCAGGCAGGGCTGAACAGAGCTGAAACTGGTTTCACAGACCAGTCAGAGGGCTGTAAGGCTGCCATTTCCTGTTCCATTCCCAACACAAGTCTGTAAACTTTCTTAAAACAGGACGCGGTTTTTTGGTGACCTCTTGTGTAGCCATCAGCTATCATTAGTGTTAGTGTCTTTGATAGGTGACCCAAGACAATTCTTCTTCGTCCAGTGTGGCCCAGGGAAGCCACAAGGTTAGACAGCCCTGCATTAGGCCTATTTTCCTCCAAATTAAGTACACACCAAACCAATAGGAGGTGGAGCTATTAAAGTGTTACCGCTGGAGAATCTTTTTCTTCTACATATGAACACTTAACCCCAAATTTATGTTGTAGGAAGTTAATATTATTTTGGAGTTCGAATGTTCTTGGACCTAAGCCCTCCGGTAGTTGTAAAGCTTCCACCTGCAAATTTGTTCCCTAGGAGACACTTGTATTTCGCAGACAATGATTTCTCTGTGGAGCCATTCAATTACAAATCACAATGGAGTTGACTTTCATAGCGTCTCTCACATTCCACATTTCAAAACGTCCTCTGTGGATTATCAAGTAATTGCTGTACTCTGAGGACAGTTTAATCATTGTGGACTCGAACACAGGCAACCCCTCTAGACTCGAGACGGGCTCACTCCCAGCAGGGAACATTCGGTTGGATTTTATGAGACGGGGGCCACACAGCTGGGGGGTCCCCTGTACTATTTGAAAAGTCTCCTGGGATCTTTCATTTCCAGCTGGATGGTCAGGGAGATGAGAGAATAGTCCCCCTGGGCGTGACCTTGACTTCTACTAGGGGCAAGGTCTTGAAGCAGGTAGCTCCCGCCACCCCAGAGGTGAGATGTGCAAATTGGACACATTAGACGACCTCATTGTGGGGCTGGGGCCCGACTATTGCCACAATGGGTCGGAGAGAGGCCAAGGAGAAACCTTAGAAAGTTTTCAGACCGCTGTTTCCTAAGAATGTTTTAATGGACCGATACTCGTTGTTCTCCTACTGTGGCTTTGAATACTTTCTTTTCTCTCTCGCTCTGTGATGCTGTTCATGTACCATGAATCCGGCAGTCAAGGTTATTCGGTTGTTAGCCATACTCTTCACTTGGCTCCTAGAACCTGGGGCTTCTCAGGTCCTTCTCATCTATTGCCTGAGCTCAGCTGGCTGAGTGAGGAGATGATTATGGAGCTTTTGGCATCTCACCTGGTCACAGGCCTTGGTAGGAAACGGTGCTACGGTAAGTAAGCTGTAGCGTTTGGTCCTATTGTCTATGCAAAAACTCTACAAAGCCAAAGACCTAGGGTAGCACATGCAAGTGTGTGTGTGTGTATGTGTGTGTGTGTGTGTGTGTGTGGTTTTCCACTTTTGGAGGAACTGCTAGCAGTGAGAATTGGTTTGTTGCTCATAAACACAATAAACTCTTCAGATGACCTCTGGGGTGGACTGAACGACAGCTCAGAGTGAGTTTGGCGGTATAACTACTCCCTATTCAGTGTGTGGTAATCGTAACTCCCCCCCACGCTGGATTTGAGTGTGTTCTGAAGCTACGGAGACGTAAGTGCCTTTTAAAAACAGTGGTTGCCTTCTTCCCAGACCTGGCCGAATGGAAATTAGGCACGATGATGGATACACGTAGGAGTAGAATCAACCGCTACTTCATCCGGTTCTGTTCATGCCTCGGGCCACTGTGGGCTCACCCACGGGGGTTCTGATAACTGCAGCCTCCTCCTGAGAATTTTTTCTGAGGCTCTGATTGTGTTTCTGCTGAAGTTCAAGTGTTTAGGAAGTTCAAGCCTTTTATTAAAAGGCTTCCATGCCTTTTAATAAAACGTGCAGGCCTCAGCAGCTTTCTAAAGTACACTACTTGATAGTTTCACAGTTCAAGGTAAATTCTCTACCACGAATTTACAAGATTTTTTTTTTTTTAACCTGGGGAGAAAATGTTCCCTTTTCTAGTGCTATTTTTCTGAGCCACCTTTGATCTATTTACATAAATTTCATTTTTCTTGTGGTTTAAAAAAAATTGCCAACGCTGTTAATGTAGATGAGAAACTTTTGGCTGTAATTCCCTTGAAATTTGGTAGGATTGGCATATTTTAATCTCTGTATTCTGAGTGCCTGTCAGAAGGCTTAGCACAAATTTATCTAACCTTTGGCCCGCGGCCCACATAGGGCTCAGGATGGCTTAGATTGCAGCCCAACACAAATTTGTAAACTTTCTTAAAATATCATGAGGTTGCCTTGCGACGTTTTTTGTTTTGTTTTGTTTTGTTTTTAGTTCATCAGCTATTAGCGTTGGTGTATTTGATGGGTGGCCCAAGACAACTCTTCTTCTCTGAATGTTACCCTGTGAAGCCAAAAGTTTGGATGCCCTGGTAGCACCTATTGGACACTCAATAGTTATGGAAAAGCAGGAAGTTGAACTGTGGTTAAATGAGGAGATGTTGGTCACAGAGTATCAAGAATTCATGTCAGATGAGTACTTCTAGTGCTCTACTGGATAGCGCGAGGACTATAGTTAATAATATGGTTTTGAATACTGAAAATTTGCTAGGAGTAGATTTCAAATGTGTTCCTTCCAAAAAAGAAAAAGGTAGCTATGTGAGGAGATGGATGGGTTCATTAGCTTGTTGGTAGCAATTGCTTCACATAGGTATGTGTGTATGAAATCATCTTGTACATCTTATATACAGTTTTTTTAATTACAACAGTAATTAAATGATGCGATGATGGGTATGTTTTCTCAAGCAAGCGACTGAATTATTTGGAGGCACTTAATTTCTTGGTTGGCTGAATTAACCTATTCATGAACTGTTTGGGGCATCAGGAATAGTGATGTGTTTCTGAAAAAGTGTAGGCACCTTGGTTAATGTGTTTGCACATTAATGGGGGCAATCGGTTGCAAGGGGCCCAAAGAACCGCCGTTGAATTCTGCGTGGCCATTCTGCCGGACACCAGAAGACGTACGAGTTTTCTGATAACTGATGTGGACATTTCAGCTCAGAATGACATCCAGAAAAATCTCCTTCTGCACATTGTTCTCAGGGACTGTGAGGGAAGACATGGTTTTTATCTCTCACTGAGTGCAGGGGAATTCTGGAAGTCTCTTAGGAGGGGATGGTCTCATTGCCAAATGGCAGAAGGACAAAAACATCGACCATGTTTGCTGGAGACTGAGAGGGAGCTTGGAGCTTAGGGGAGGGAACCAAATCACAAAAATGAACGACGGGGAGGCTGGGATGGCTCAACAGGTTGAACGCTTGCCTTGCAAATGCGAGGTCCTGGGGTCGAGTCTTGGCCGTGGCCTGTGCAAATCCACATGCTGAACCGGGGTGCAACTGGTAACGGCTGAGATGATGGTGAAGGTTGTCACCTCCCATGTGCGAGGCCCCCAGTTTGGTTCCCACCCCATGTGGCCCCACATCCACCTGTGTGGAATGAAATCGTGTCACAACTAACAACGTGCAACCACGGAGATTGCTCTGGGCCCTCCCCCTTCTCTCTCACTCTCTCTCACCTTTCAAACAATACAATAAATCTTTTTTAAAAAAAGGAAAAAGAAAGACAGCTGAAATGAGAGACATGTCATCGTACTCCATTTTCGCAGAAAATCATACCATCCTCGTGAAAATAAAAGGGAAATAAATGTGTTGTGTTTTTGAGGAGGGAAATGACAGAGGACAGGAGGTGGGGACGTAAGGAGCGATTTCATGTATCTCATTGGAACCTTTCAACCTAGCCCCGGAGGCTTTCCTGTCACCCTGTCCCTGTCCCCACACCTCCTCGGGGCTGACAGTCTGGGTAATTGAGGGGTCGATGAGGGCTCTTCTCTGCACACACAGGAAGGCAGGAGGGCATACTCCAGAGCTGTGTGCTGCTGCCAGGCCTGGGGGACCCCGAGGCCACAGACGCGGGGCCTGGCGATCGATTCTGTCAGTCAGGCTACTGTCAGGTTCTGGGACCTTCCCCCTGCTCCTCGGAGTCGTTAGAACGCCCGCATCTCTGTGCCGGTCTTTTCTATTAGACACAGACGCCTGTGTTTGGATTGTTTTGCTCCCGAAGTCATTGTTTTCCTTTTATATATAATTACCTGCATTGAACCACACTTCCCGTCCGTGGACTGAGAGGGGGCTAGTGATTTATTAGTCGTGGCTGCTCCCCGTGCGGAGCAGCGTGTGATTGATTGGGCAGGTGACACACACAGAGGGACACGCTGATGGGCGGGGGTCGGTGTCAGAATGACCCTCCTCGTGCCGCTGACGCGCACGTGGGGACCCGGGGTTGGGTGTGTAGATGGTGAGGTTGCCAGAGTGAGGTCACCGGTCAGGGCTGGGGGCGTCAGGCGGGAGAAGCGAAAGGGCAGCGTGGGACGTCTCTGTTCACGTAGGAAGTAGGAGTGTGTGTGAGCAGACATCGCGTGTGCGACACAGATCGTTTTGAATGGGACTCGGATGTCTTTTGTCTACACCGCCTGCCTTATTATGTCCAAGGGTGTGACCAGGCAGAGTGGCCGGTGTGGTGGGGGAAGGAGTCCTTGGGCAGACCTCGATTGACACCCTAACCCAGGTATCCGTTCATGTAACTGGTTTCCGCCAGTAGACGTTATGCTTTGGGGGTAATGTTCGCTTTTAGATTAATGATCACATCGCAGCGTGGTTCCCTGGAGGCCTCTTCTCGGAGAATCTCACAGGACACGGACTGTAGAACGCCAGCCCCGGGGACCAGGGCTTGCTGGCACGTGGGCAGTCGTCACTAGCGGTGGCTTGTCACCATTGTCACATATGCCCTCCTGCCTGGAGCAGTAACCCGCAGACGGACCAGAAATGCTTGGGCCACGAAGAGCACAGTGTGGGGAGAAAAGCACTGACTCAGTGTGACAGCTGTGGGCTGAAGGCATTTCTGCCTTCTTGGTCCTTTTTTTAATTTTAAGATTTATGTTATTGTTTTTGACAGAAAGAGAAAAACAGAGACAGAGACAGAGACAGAGAGAAGGGGGAGGGCCCAGAGCTGTCTCCATAGTTGCAGGTCATCAGTTTTTGACATGGTTTCCTTCCACACAGGTGGGCGGGGGCCGTGCAGGGCACTAGGGGCCCCCTACTCATGGGAAGCACCCCCATTTTAGCATGTGGGTCCACACGGGCTGAGGCTTGGACTCAGTCCTCGGACTCTGGAGCTGCAAAGCAAGTGCGTAACCTGCTGAGTCGTCTCGGCTTCCCCCATACTCCCCTTTTCCATAAAAAAATATAAAAAGCTGTATTGTGCTACACGTTGGTATAAAGGTGACGTTATCAATATAACAGACTACCACTTTTTCCCACCTAAAAGTCTGTGTTTGTTTTTTTCTGGTTTTACAAGCAATGAAAACTTATTTTATGGGCTTTAGAAGTATTATGGGCCCAGCCCTGGGAGGGGCCTAGTGGGGACATTGGTTCTAGAGAAGAGATGCTGTGACATGGAGTGCCAAGTAGAAAATGTAAATATAAAATGCAAAATACAGAAAACACAATCTTTTCCCAATGATATGCGAAGTAAGGCATACAAAGCATGTCTTATTTTTTTCTTTGATTAACTCTGTGGTCTCTTAGGCATGCTGTCTCCTTCATCTATCATCTATCTATCATCTATCTAATCTATCTATCTATTATCTATCTAGCATCTATCTATATCATTTATCTATATCTATCATCTATCTATTATCTGTTTATTATTTATCTATCATCTATCTACATATCTATCTATCTATTTATCATCTATCTAGACCTATCTATCTATCTGGCTAATCTATCTATCAATCATCTCTGTATGTATGTATCTACCATCTATCTATCTATCTATCTATCTATCTATCTATCCATCCATCCATCTATTTATCAATCATATCTATCTATCTAATCTATCTATCATCTATCTATGTATCTATGTACTTATCTGTGTATCTATCTATCTATTATTATCTATCTATCTATCTATCTATCTATCTATCATCAATCATCTATCATTTTCTCATCCCCCATACCCTTCTCTTTGGCAACCATCAATTTGTTCTCTATATCTATGGGTCCATTTCTGTTTTGTCTATTTATTTTTTATTTTTATTTTTTAGTTTCCACATAAAAAAGTGAGATCATGCAGTATTTGTCTTTCTCTGCCTGACTTATTTCACTTAGCACAGTACCCTCTTGTCCAACCATCTGGTCTCAAATGACAAGATTTCATTCTTTTTCGTTGCTGAGTAATATTCCCTTGTATGTGGTACATTGCATTCTACATCCGCTCATCTATTGATCCGAAGCCTTGGGGGCTGTGCGGGGGGAATGGTGGGGAAAGCTCATTCTGGAGACCTTCTGAGCAGGATTTCTCAGGCCTGTTGGGAGGAGCTTGGTGACCAGGACCCCGTGGGCTCCACACAGAATACTCAGCAGGCCTGTTTGTGCTGATGACTGACTTTCAGACACTTCTGGTGGAGCTTGATGCTCTCAAGACGGGGGAGGACTCCCCTGTGAGTGTGCCTGTCATATGCAAAGCAGCTAATCCAGAGTCCCCCACCCCCACCCATCCCACCTCCTCTGCAAGGCTTTCACGTTCCAGCCACTTCCCCCTGCTCTTGTCACCCTGGGCCAGGTTCCAGACAACCAGGGACAGACAGCCCCTGCACCCGAGTGTGATGAAAGGATTGAACTGGCCAATCCACGGCTGCGACCCCACCATGCCCATCCCTCCCGCAGACACCACAGCGAGGGTTCCTGTCCACCTGCTGCTTCTGCTTGGCCTCCTGACAGATCCAGTGGCTTCCCCGTGTGGCCCAGTCACCAGGCGTCCTGTTCCTAGGGGGCGAGGGGGAACCTTCTTCGTGACAGGCATGTCCGGGTCTGCATGGCTTCCCATACTCGTCAGACACATCCGGGTGCATTCGGAAACCGGAAGGGAACAGGGCGTGGCCCCAGGGAGCTGCAATGTCGGGCCCACCCCTCAGCAGTCTTTCCTTTTCTTTCCATCACCTCTGCCCCGCCCCCTCACATCCTTACCCTCAGGTCACCTATGAAGCGTGTCCATGAGATTTCGTGTTGTTTGTGGCTTTCGGTTTTATATTCCACCTATAAGTGAAGCCATAGGGTCTCAGCCTTTCCTGGTGGACTTACTTCGCTTGGCAGGATGATCTCAAGTTTCATCCACATTGTTGCAAGTGGCAGTATTTCATCTTTTGTATGGCTGAGTAGTATTCCACTGTATAAATATACCACAGCGAGTCCCCCCTGCGCCCCGGGCTTCTTGATTTTGCTTTCTCTCTCCCAAGCGCCTGGGTGGTCCACTGTGGTACCCCCATGCTTATTGTCCATGAATTAGGAGAAGTAAAAAAAGAACAATCCCAACATATCAGGTTTAGTTGGGGGCAAAGGCTATGTGCCTTATCCTTAAAAAGCAATCATAAGGCATTTCATCGTCTATAGGACAGACAGTACACCACAAGGCACACCTATTTAAAAAAAAATAAAATTTCACACAACCTCAGCACATAATGAAAAGACAACCCATACGTAGAACCTCTGAACCACGTAGACCTTTTGGAAATTCCCAGGACAGGAGGTTAGAGCATTTCCAAGCTATAGGTGATCGAAATTCCTCACAAGGTCACGTCCATCTCTCAGGATACTATGACGCTTTCCTCCAGCTACAAGGCGCCCTCAGCGACGCTAAGTTTGGACGTTCTCTTGAAAATCAATTTCTTCCCTGTTAACACTAGAGGTCACCCTGCGACCACGAGCCAGAAGGAAGGTCATGACTTCTACCTTGTGTCCATGGCTGACCCAGGAGCTGCATTTGTACGTACATTCGAGGTGCTTTGATGCCGTTCTGCTCCTATGAAAAGCTTCCCTCTTTCCGGTGGGACTGCGGACGTGTGACGTGTAGATAGTCCCACTGCTTCCCAGCTGAGCAGTTGCCTTTCAGGACCTGTGTCCTCCCCTCTTCTCCCTCCAGATTGTTTGATGTTCATTTTCCAGGAGGAGAAGAGTACTTTGGGATCAAATGGTGATAAGGTGATGCAGGTTTCTCTAGCTACACTGACGCAGAGGCAGGTGGACTAGAACACGAGACAGGCTGGCGCAGGCCAAGACGTCTCAGGCCAAGGCGGCGAGTCGCCCGGCTGTTGCAGCATCAGGCCGGTGGCTGGAGGGTATTCGAAAATGGTATTACAATGCTGCAGGATTCAATAAACTGGGGTTAATGCGAGATGATACAATACATGTGGATGATGATGTGAAAGAAGCCATAAGAAGGCTTCCTGAGAACTTGTATAATGACAGGGTGTTTCGAATTAAGAGAGCATTGGACCTGACCATGAGGCAGCAGATCTTGCCAAAAGAGCAGTGGACAAAATATGAGGAGGATAAATTCTACCTTGAACCCTATCTGAAAGAGGTTATTCGGGAAAGAAAAGAGAGAGAAGAATGGGCAAAGAAATAATCGTGATGGAAATGTGTAGATGCAGCTCTTCCTAAAGTATTTTTATGATGTTGCCTAAACCTGAAATGTACAATTTAGAATCAATTTAGAATCAAGTGGCAGATGCCACTGGGTGGATCCGATCGTCAAGGATTTCCAGAGTTTTCTTCTCTTTCCTGTTTTTGGAGAAATGGACATCTCGTGTGTATCCTGCGGACGGAATCGTGTTCTTTTTGCATCCGACGTAGTTGACCTTGGAGGTCTGAACCTCAAAATGGCTCATCCATCAGAAAGGAACATCCTTAAGCCAGATCCCTAGAACACATCAGTTTGCTTTGACTTAAATGCTCGGCCAGGGGAACTAACCTGATTTCCGATTTGGACTCCCGAGGCTTTGGGTATCGCTTCCTGCAGACATCTCACACCGAGTCACCAGAGGCAAAAGGGTGCACTTTTGGGGAAGCCAGGGTGGCTCAGTGGGTTAAGCGCTCACTTTGCAGCGCCGGGGACCAGGGATCGAATCCCGGCCCCGGTCCGTGCGGAACCAACCATGTGCTGAGCTGGGAGCTCCCCCAGTTCAGTTCTCTCTCTGTCTCTCTCTGTCTCTCTCTGTCTCTCTCTGTCTCTCTCTGTCTCTCTCTCTCTCTCTGTCAAAAAAAAAAAAAAAAAGGGTGCGCTTTCTTTATTCAGGGCTCCTAGTCATTGGTGTTTTGCGTGTGAACGATGAGACCTATGAGGGCCCTTTGCAGTGTCCTTGTTCAGGGACAGTGGCATTCCCGAGGAGGGCAGGCATCACCGACCTGCACACCAGTTAATGAGAAGCCGTGGGTGTAGTGGGAGCGTGCCAGTCCTTGCCGTAGCTCACTGAGGCTTTTGCAGGAGAGGTGGGCACTGCAAAAGCAAACGTGCGGCTTTCTTGGGGGCCAGGCTCAGCTCTGCGACCTGCTCCTGGGGCCTTGAGCTTGGTGGTCTCAGCTCGTGAGGGGAGGTGCTGTCCTTGCCACCCTGTAAGCCCCCCGCATTCTGCAGCAGGTGGGGAGCTCCCGTGCTGCTCCGGGGGCCACTACCTCACGTTCCTGGGTGGCGATGTTTAGAAAGATGCCCCAGCCCCCCGTGGGTCACAGCACAATTGCATAATGGCCCAGACCCCTCTGTGTCACCCCCAGGCCGGGGTTGGATTTGTCGTGTGTATTTTGCCTGCATTTAGAGCCCTCAGGGGTGGTCATGATCATTACTCTCTGTAAAGAGATAACAAAAATACTCCATGGTTACTGATCTGGCCAGCTAACCCATCCGGCAGCCATCGATTTCCCATTTCAAATCCCAAGGTGCTGAATGGAAATGATCAATCTCACAGCACTGACGTGGCTCGAACAGCCCCCTAGTCTATGTGAGTGGCGGGCTGCCCTCCTGTCCTGGTCACAGTGGCTTCCATATGGGAGACACGAAAGCAGGAGTTGGGAGGTCTCTAAGGGGGCGTGTCAGCTTGGGTCTTGCCACTCCAGGAGGATGGGGAGGGATGGGGGCTCATCCCATCCATATCGCTCCTAATGCTTTTGCTGCATGCTTGCAAACTCTGCTTGGGTTTCAGTGAGAAGCTCTAATTAGTTCCTAGCAGCCTGCACCAAGACCGGGGCGCGGGGAGCCGTTTGGACAGCAGCTTTTAGCTTAACGCACAGCCATCAATCCCGTGGATCCACCAGGAGCACTTGCCTGTGGGTGGTGCTAGTTGTCGGTAACTGCAGTGCGCATGGGCTGGACTGTTACCCAGCATCTCACAGGATGCGCCCCAGTTCTGTTCTCTGTTGTCTCCGGTGATGTCTTTGCAGTATCCTTACCAATCGAGCCACGTTGCAGATATGTCTGTAAACTTTGCACCTGCTTTTCTTAAAGATTTATTTTTGTGGTGTTTTGACAGAGAGAGACAGAGAGAAGGAGGAGGGCCCAGAGCAGTCTCCATAGTTGACAGCATTAGTTTTCCATATAGTTTCACTCCACAGGTGGGCGCGGGGCTGCGCAGGGCAGGAACTGGGCTGGGAGCCTCCCGCATAGGCCCCGGCAAGAACTGAACTGGGGGGCACACCCCAGCTCAGCATGTGGGTCCTCATGGGCCGGGCCCGGGATTCGATCCTTGGTCCCCAGGGCTGCAAAGCGAGCGCTTAACCCGCTGAGCCATCCCAGCTTCCCCATGTTTTTCTTTTTTTACGAATTCACGTGGCCGTGACAGCTGCTGCTGGCTGGTGGCTTTACATAAGCTGTGTTTGGAGCAGCCCATCAGGATTAGTGCCGGGCTTATTATAATGACACCCAGTTCCCCTCTGTCCCCTGGAAGTAGAGGTAGGAGCTGGGAGGAGCCCCAGCTGCCCCTGAGGGAGCTGAGAATGAGGTAAACGAAGGGGGCATAGCTGCAGGCAAACCCCTGGATGGGCCCAGGTGCCAGCTGCTGTCAGGGTGCCCAAGGGGAGCCACCAAGGTGCGGACGCCTGCCGCTTGGAGTCCCTGCTGATGCGCCACCTCAATTGCGGCAGGTTTCTGAGTCTTTCTGGGCTTAGTTGACCAAATGACCAAAAGTGCAAACAGCGACGCAGGGTATTGGACGTGGCCCCGCTTCCTGAAGACCTAGTGAGCGGTTCTGAGAGGGGTGCATTTATGCGGGTTAGATAAATGCCTTGCGGTCCCTGCGTCCATGGGAAGCCACCGGAGACCTTGACCACTGTGATTTCTGCAGCCGCGTCATCTCTTGCGCCCTCCTGTGGTTCACCTGCGCGGTGTCTGTGGACTTCGGTCCCCATCCTGAGTTTTCACTGAATTGCAATCCTCAGGACCCCTCCTCAGCGGGTTTGTGGGTCTGAGAAGAGACCCAGGCATGGGTGAGTTTCTCAAGTTCTCCCAGGCAATTCTAATGTGCACTCAGGCTGGAGACCTGACAAACCAAGGAGGGACAGAACCCCCACGGGGTAGGTGGCAAACCGTCAGTGTTTAGTTTTGGAATGTTTATTGTTTATGTGTTTACTTGTGTTGACCTCGGCAGTCCTAATCTGAAAATGTGCAATCCCCGGGGAAGGCCTGGTAGGTTGACTGCCATTCCTAGCCCTCGACCCCTTCTAGCTAGTACAGAGACATGAACTAAACATGTGATGTCACAGTCTCTCTTAACGCAGGGGGTGGCTTTGTGACACAGAGCTAGTCAATATAGTGTCAGAAAGAGTCCACACGTGGGTGTTTCTGAGAAAGCCTTTTTTTTTTTCTTTTTTTTTTTTTCTATTAAAAGACACAGCTGGGGGAAGCCCTCCCATTTCTCTTTCTTCTTGCTGTGAATGTAGATGCAATGCCTGGCACTCATGCAGCTACCATGCAACCATGAGGTTAAGGCTAAACAAAAAAGAAAGACCTGACTCAAACAAGTTAACCTCAGAAATGACTTGCCTCTAGACTTTTTATTATGGGGGGGAGGCAAAGTAAGGCCCTGCTTGTTAAAGCCATTGGTAGGTTATCTGTTACTTGTAGCCAAGTAATTCATAAGAAATAGCAGAGGGGAAAAATACATCCCCCTAGGCCTAGAGTGTCTACCATGAGCCAGGTTCTGGGTTTCCTATGAGCCATTTTAAGCAACATCAAAGACACTGCTGTCATTATTATCATTTTCAGTTGAGAAAGCTGAGGTTGAATAATTGAGCATGTAGAACAACAGCAAGGACCAGGAGGTAGGGCCGCCCTCTTAGGGCAGAGAGATGGATGGAGATGCACCCATCATGGAATCCCGCCCAGGGGCAGAACCCCTGGGGAGGGAGGATAGAAGATCTTCCCAGAACCTCTGTTTGAGGGCAGCATTGGCTTTGGATGATACAAAGACTGAGTCTGGTAACGTGGGCTTTGAAATGAGAAGCATCAGAGTGTTTAATGGAGGCGGATGGAGCACTGATTTCAGAAACTCACTGGAGAGTACGTGTTCAACACGTGGCTTGTAAAAATGTATGTGTTATACAGTGTGGACCTTCATCCCTGGTTGTGGGGCCAGCCATTCTCCATAAATCTCTTGTCTTCAGCACTAAGTTAAAGACCTCTCCCCTCCAGGTTATGTGTGGCCAGGTGGACATAGGTCTGATGGCAATGACAGGGAAGACTGGGGTCCCCAAACTAGACTCTCAACGCCACGCTCCATCTCCCATCCTAACGGTGTGAATTGGCGCCACAGCGCCCCCTCTCGGAAGCAGAGCGGCTGGCCTCGCCCCTGAGATTTTCTGTATCATTGATTTTGCCACCTTCCCCGAGTGGAAAGATCATTAAGAGAATTGGTTTACAAGGCTCTTGTGGAGCTGTTGACTGTGGGAGAGAAAGTAAACAGACGCTAGATAGAGCTATAGCATACGATGTTCTATCCAGTGCTTAATGAGGCCCGTAAAACCAGGAAAGGAAGATTAGCCACAGATAAATGAACGTGCCTTGTGTGGAATCGGGAGTCGACTGCATTTTATTGGATTTCGTTCTAGAAAGAGCAGATGTTGCGTCAATTACTGCAGAGCAGTTCTCACTAATCTCTTCATTGAATTCCTCCCATTGACGGAAATGGATTAACAGCTGATTTCATTGCCATGATCAGAAGACACATCCACTTTCATGTAGGAATGATAAAGAAGAATAAAGTAGGGGCTTGAAAGGACAAGTAATCCTATCACTAATCATCATTCGTGCCAACAGATGGTATTTGCAGGTGCTGATTAGGTACCAGGCTCAGTCTAGAACCGTTGCCATAGCAACACATGATTCAAAGCCCCTACGTAGTAGGGACAACTATGGAGGAAACTGAGGCACAGGGAAGTCAAATAACTTCTCCAGCATCACACACAGAAGGCTTCAGCGTGCGCACCCTGGCTCCGGAACCTGCACTAGGCTCTCTGAGGATGGTTGTGGATAACACGTGGTGTCTGTCTTTGACAATATGTATACATATGAGGTGATATTTAGAGATGCGGGATCCCACCCTCTCTGCTGGTTTTTAACGGCGGCACCCCATAAGATTGCACCCTGCCCTGTGGGAGGTATTCAGGAGTCTTTTAAAAGTCAGTATTCTGTTTCCAGATGCTGGTTCATTTGATAAGCAGTGCTGAGATGTAAGCCAGTTTTATACACACACCTCTGAGTGAACCCCCAAGGATTCTCTTTATGTAAACTCCACAAGAAAAGTCACTGGGAAAACATACGGGCACTTCTAAGGATCTCGACGTGTGCCCAGAGTTAGTTTGGGGATCGGTTTTGACCACAATGATGAAATGAGTGAGTCAGTTTCAAATTTGTAGTTGCAATTCCAGCTGTGCCTTCGGCTCTATGACAAGAATGCATTTGGCAGGTTGGAAGGTAAGTGACACCTTGGCTTTCATAAACCCCGTAAGCACTGTGATGGGTGGTCTTTGCTGGCTCTCACATAGCGCCCTGAATTACTTCCTCACATGTCGGTCATCCCCTCTGGACTGGATGTAGGAGGGTCATTTACTTACCACATGTTCAGAGTGTCCCCTTGTGGCCAATCACAGTGGAGGCAGGGCCTCGTATTCACCTGCATCTTGGCAGCAGTGTGCAAGGAGTACTCTGGAGCACAAAGAGGCTGCTGAAGCACTGCCCTCTCCCTCTGCTTCATCTGAGATCCTTTCTCAGCCTTCAGACTCACCCCAAGTGCCTTCTTCTGGGACAGAAACAGACACTTACGACAGACAAGTGTGACGCTATATCCAGTCCTTGGAACAATCTTGAAAGGTGAATTTGCCTTATTATCCCATTTTCCAGGTGAAGAAGCCAAGGCACTGAAGGAGTTTAATAACTTGTCGGGGCCACACTTCTGGTAAGTGGTAGACTTGGGATTTGCCCCTTGATCGGCTGAATTCCCAAGGCCCCATTCTTTCCACTCCTGCCGCGGGCTTTCACGCAGGGACTGCAGTGATTCTGGTTTGGGTTCAGCTGAGGGTTCGGCACTTGCGGGAACTCCTACTGAGCTCACGCCCTGGGCCTGCTTCCGTTTCCAGGGATGGATCCGGAAGGGGCAGCCCCGTGGCGGCAGTGACTACCAGGATGAGATGAGCATGCCCTCCGCTCGCACTCCGCCCGTTTTCATCCCGTGGCAACAACCTCCCCTGCTGCCTCTCATTGCAAAAGCGACTGCTGCTGCGGCTGTTTTTAGAAACATGGCTTCTGCTAAAGCATCCACTTCTAACGAGGCGCCCGCGTTTGGTCCTTTGCTCTGTTTGGAACCCTTTCTGTGTGTCAGACCTTGTTCAGGGCACTGAGGATTGAGGGGGGCCAGGGGAAGGCTGCTTCTCCCCTGAGGACCGCCCAGGTGACTGGGGAGCTGCACTTGGGACTGACTCACTCACATGTCAGACAGAACCAGACAGTGGCTGTCGGAACGAAATGCTCTGGGCGTGAGATAAGGGACAGCTGATCTTAAGAGAAAAGATCTCTAGCAGATGCATGTGAGACGTTTCCTAGGGAGGACACTCTTGGCAACAAAGACACAAGAACAACCCAGAAGCGTTGGAACCTTGTAAGCAGAGATGGTTATAGAACAGGCCGAAGATCAGGACCGGCTAGACCAGGGCATCGCCGCTGAGAGGCTTGGACACGTGGCTCATTTTTGTCTTTCTCTCTCTTTTTTTTGTTTTTTGGCCAATTAGCAAAAAAGAGAAAAAGAGGAAGTGAACAGGAAGGAGACATAACAAAGAATCGATTTTTCCCCCCATGCCAGCAGCATTGATGTAATTTGTGCTATTTTCCTGTCGAAGCACAGCGGGGTCACACTTCTTAAAATAATGAGGCTCCTCGCAGTCCCACGCGGGGACAGTGTGCAGGAGTCGGGGAGCAGAGGCTGTGTTCTGAGGTCCCCAAGGACCCATGGGTGCCCCACTCGGGCAGAAGGGAGCAGCCTATTCTGCAGTGGGGCTCCCAAGGGCTGGCGGGAGGCGGGAGAGAGCCCAGAAGATGCCCCTGGGGCTGTGCTTGGGGAGACACCGAGCCCCTGCAGCCTGCCAGCCAGGACACCCACTACTGTGCGAGTATATACTCCACGAGGCCACGTGTTCTCACTGCCGGACCCTGGCACTTGGGAGATGATGCCAAGCTGGGGGCCCACGCAGCCCTGTGCTGGGAATCGCATGACACACAGTGACTCCTTGCTCTGCAGTTTGAAAGACTGATGTTTTCATCGGCTGGGGCTGCAGTGACCTAATCCCCCCAGATTTGGTGGCTGAAACAGCAGAAATTGGTTTCTCACCGTTCTGGGAGCTGGGAAGTTCAAGGCCATGGTGCTGGGAAGTTCAAGGCCACGGTGCTGGTAAGTTCAAGGTCAAGGTGCTGGGAAATTCAAGGCCAAGGTGCTGGGAAGTTCAAGGTCACGGTGCTGGGAAGTTCAAGGCCAGGTGCTGGGTAAGTTCAAGGTCAAGGTGCTGGGAAGTTCAAGGCCAAGGTGCTGGGAAGTTCAAGGTCACGGTGCTGGGAAGTTCCATTTCTGGGGAGGACTCTCTTCCTGGCTTGCAGACGGTCCCCCCTTTTTTGGGCTGTGTGCTTTTTTGACTAGTCAGCGGGGGATGATAGAGGGGACAGGGTCAGGACCAAGTGGACTGCCAGGTTCCCGACGTGGGACGGGCGAGTGGCTGGGGACCCTGCCCTCAGGACGTGGTGTGAGGAACAGGCTTGCGCTGGGGGAAAGTGCGTGTGTTGGGTCCTCGGGGTGCAGGCAGCCCCTGAAAATTCAGGTCTGATGCTCTAGGGACCTGGGATGGAGTCGATGACAGAGGAAATGTGTTGGGAGCACTGAGACATCAAAGCCCCTGATGTGGCCGGTCAGCAACCCCAGTTCGGGGACAAATCCATTAGCTAAGCCCCTGGGTTTAGATTCATGGGTCAGGCTCACACGAGTGGCGTTTTCGAGTGGTTACAGTTTTCTCTTCTTATCACGTTAATATATATATTTTATTGAAGGATTACCAATGCATTGCAGAGAATTTGGAAAATAGCAGGAAAAATGATCAGCCCTAGTCACGCAGTTACTGATCGTGCTTTGGTGTGACTTTTGTGACCCTGTTGTTTGTCTGATTTATAGTCTGAATTCTTAAACCTAATACGATAACCAGGGTCTCAGAGTTTGCACCAAACCATCCCTTTTCACGGTTGCATAATAATCCATCAAGGGAAGGTCCCCATTATTCATGTGAACATGCTCCCATTTTGAACACTGAGGTGCTTTTTGTTCTTCGTCTTCTTTTTTCTGTGTTGTCACTGCCGTTTTGTGTGATGTTGTTACGCAGTGTGGAGTGTTTTGTTGCTTCTGAATTTAAGGTGATTTCCTCCTGAAAGTTTCACCGTCGGTATTTTTATTGCTTTTCATGCACGTTGCCAGATGGCTTCGGGAGAGGGCTGCCCAAGTTACCATCCGGCAAATGTGGACGAGAGGTGTTTATTTTTTAATTCTGGATGTCTGTGCTGGGGTCCCTAAACACAGCGGGATGGAAGGCAGAGGCAGGAGAAACGCCACCCGGGCTGCCAGGTGGCTTCAGAACAGCAGTTAATGCAAACGGGAGGTGACAAGCCAAGACGATCTTTCAGCCTATCAATTGGTCTAATCGCCAAAGGTCTCAAG
Organism: Craseonycteris thonglongyai; assembly: GCA_004027555.1. Classification (NCBI taxonomy): domain Eukaryota; kingdom Metazoa; phylum Chordata; class Mammalia; order Chiroptera; family Craseonycteridae; genus Craseonycteris; species Craseonycteris thonglongyai. The sequence goes on along the minus strand of PVKE010008086.1, from coordinate 29,223 downwards.
GGGACCAAAAGGGACCCGGACAGGGTTGTGTATGGGAGAGCAGGAACATTCTGTGAGAGTGCAAAACCAGGGAGAAGGCAAGAGAGGGTGAAACGGGGAAGGAAACGCACAGGAAGGCCCCCAATGTCACCTTTGCCCATTGCTAACCCCTCCTGAGGATTCACCTTGGCATAGTGACAGAAGCGGGTTACGGGGACAGTGACAGAGGTTGGTCAGATCTGATGTGGCTGCAGGATATGTACGTACTGCAGCCGGTGGTGACTTCTGGGTCCTTGTCCTAAATCCCTTGATAGACCAAAGCAGACAGATCTGAGTGGTTGGGCAATGATGTTAAGTCCAATGGCCATCTGTGTGTTTCCGAATTCTGACAGGCCCAGATAAGGACTACAGATCCCCAGGGGAGGGGAGGGATAAACACATTCCAACGGCCACTTGCTACAAAGTTATGGGAGAGGGGACGTGCTCCCTGCCCCCGTCGGGCATAATTACCTGTAAGTGTAATTACAGAAAAGACTAATGGCATTTTCCACTGTGGTCCGATGGAGGCGAGTTAATTTCCGACTGTGACCAGAACCCTGCTAATGAGCTCCGGGCTGGCTTTCTCTGAAGGGAAGGTCTTCACCCAGGACCGAGCCTGGCCGGCCTCCCCGGGCCCTTGGAGTGGTGACAGGACGCCGCACCCAGCGAATCAGGGCTGCTGTAGGCAGAAGCCTGCCTTCCAGCTCCATTTATCATCCATTAAAAGTGCGCTGCTTTGTAAAAGCCACCCCACCTTCGGCCTGGCGGCCCGGAACGGCCCCTCATTTATTTTCTGCGTGGCTTTGATGGGAGTTAGACCCACCTTGCAGCGCAGAGGCGACAGGCGGTGTGAAAAAGTACTCTAATTGAGACATCTCAGGGGAGGGATGGCAGAAAACCGCAACAGTAATTAGAACGAGAGGGTTGCAAGCTGGGTGCGTACTAGGGGCTGTTACAAATGGGGTGGAAGGAAATTGGGGCGGGGGAGAGAAATGGATCTGAGAGTAGAGTGTAGCCTTTGCACGCTGCCGGGAGAGAGGAGAGAGCAAGGAAATACCCCGTGTCAGGAGCGTGGGCTCCGAGGCAGGGCAGCCTGGCCTGGAAGCCAAGCAGACCATCTCGAGGGCGTCAGTAGAGGCTGATGTTCGGGAGCGAGGAAACTGCTGGAGGGAAATACGGTTCTAGTGTAGCGGTGACGGGGGAACCTGCAGGGATAGGTCCTGTGATTTGAGACGGAGGGTCCTCAGGCTGCGGCCTTTAGGACTGTCACTTGGGTGTCCTCAAAGCTTTGTCGGCGTAGGCCTCCCAGTATATGCCGCCGGGAGTCCAGATCCTCACAGGCCCAAAGGTAACGGAGACAGAGCCGTTTTCTCTCCGTGTCATGCCCGGCCCACGATTTGTCCAGAGTGGAGGCGGTTTTTGTTTAGAGACTGGGTTGCCCTCCATCGTTTACGTTCTGAACTGTTCCTTCCCGGAAACCGGGTGCAAACTGGCCGTTCTAAGAAATGCTCTTCTTTGGGTGTGGGTTTGGCTTGGAGTGACCATTTTCTAGTTCAGCTCCAAAGACCATAAGAACCCCATCTCTCACTGCCTCCCAGATGCGTGAGCTCAGAGAGCACAGCTGAGGGGCTCAGTCCAGGGTTCTGGGCTGAGGAACACTGGAGCCAGGGAATGGGATGCTTTGAGCAATGGAAGAGGTTGGAAGAGAGAAAATGTCCCATAGACACCCTGAGAACTTAGCCAGGTGCCCGGAAGACTCGGGTTGAACGTTTTCAGAGCAGGGAGGCGTTATAGGATCCTTGCACACCTAGCTTCTCTCTGCTGAGTAGACGACCCCCCATGGCCACATAAGAGCCCTTCATAGACATTTGCCTCCCGGGGCCATGACTTCCCCTCTTGTTTGCAGCCTACTGTGCTTGCTGCCTTCAGTGCTCTTGGGAGGGCGTGCTTTCGAGTTCCTTCCCCATCTTGGGCATCACCTCGGTGTCCCACCCAGCGTGAACCCTGGGGTGTGGTCTGACGGGCACAGACAGGGCATAGCTGTCACCTCCTCTGTCATAGATCATATACCTCTTATAATGCATTCCAGGATCCTCTTTGTTTCTTCGGCAGCCCCATCACACTAAGCCCTGCCGTCACTAGTAGGTGAGAGTCCTGTGATAGGCTGAGGCAGACAAGACAGACGTGACCTCACCCCCATGGAGTTCCCAGAAGAGCCAGGAAGATCCACACGGATGGAGGGGTCCCAGTGATCGGCATTAGGGAAGCAGCAGACCGGGCAATCCTGTTCTCCGTTCCTTTGCTCTTTAGTGCCTAATGGATTGTGACACCTAAGGTAGGCTGATCTCCAGATTATAAAGTGCTCTCATGGGTTCTCACAACAGTTTTGTGAGTTGGGGAGATCAGAGCTCCTATTGTTTTTGTTTAAATATATATTTTATTTATTTATTTATTTATTTATTTTGACAGAGGAGAGAGAAAGAGAGAGAGATACAGAGACAGAGAGAGAACTGAACTGGGGGAGCTCCCAGCTCAGCACATGAGTCCGCACGGGCCGGGGCCGGGACTTGATCCTCGGTCCCCGGCGCTGCAAAGTGAGCGCCTAACCCACTGAGCCATCCCGGCTTCCCCTGAGAGCTCCTATTGTTGTTAAACAAGACTCTACCTCACTAAGAAAAACCAACAGTGGGCATTGCAGTTGTGATTGGGACTAGGCTATTTGCTCTCCCAGCGCCTACTAATTCAGGAAGGTGTCCTTCATTCAGGGAGGTGTCATCAATAACCACGTAGGGTGTTTCTGTGGATAATTGGAACTAGGCTACGTGCTTTACATCACGACTTTTTGTTTAATCCACTGCACAACACCACTGTGTAGGGACTCCTTCCCCCATTTTATAGATGAGGAAGGAATGGCTCAGAGAGGTTGTGGGTTTGTGCAAAGTTGCACAGCGAGTGACTATGGGACCAGGTGTTTGCCACCACAGCAGCGTGTGGATGCCAAAGCCGAAGATCTGGTCCCTCTGGTACAAAGTCCCTTCTGCTCCTTTAGAAAGGAGGCTACTGAGGGGCCATGACCAGCTTCTGGGGGTGTGGGGGGTGGTCAGGCCCACACTGGGCTCTGAGTAGTCCTCGGTTCCTGGCTACTCCACACTACAGACTTGTGCACACTTGGCCTTTAGGAATTCATGAAAGTGGCCCTGGTTGCTTCTTTCAGGCTTTATGGTGCCTACCTCTGTCTTCCAGTCTCTGCCACCTACGAGCTGTGTGGGCCCCAGTATTTTGTAACGGCCCTCCCAACCCGGCCTAGAGTCTCTGACTTGGGGAGTCCAAGGCTCATGGGTGTTGTGGTTTAGAGTCGCCTGGACGGTCCATTGTGACATTGGCTCTTCCTTGTAGACGTCCAGCTGCCTTGGTGAGATACTTTTCTTTTCCTGAAGCGTATCTTCAACCGTGGAGAGGGTGTGCTTAGTAGTACATTATATGGTGAAGGCACTTCCGGCTCCCCTGGGCCAGGTGTCTACTCGCATCCACGTTCCCTGTTCAGACTTAGGTGTGGCTGTCCATCCGAGTCACTTCTGGGCTTTGGGAGACTGCATGGGACCCTCTGTTTTCTTCCTGGTCTTCCTCTCTCCTGTCTACCAGCTTTGCCCACCTTCTCCCCGGGGGGCTTCGCACTGCTGCCTCTTGAGCCTGATCACGGATGCCCTGTGACCCGTGGGCTGCTCACAGAGAGTCACCTTCTTCTGCTATTATATCCGGGCACTTCAGGTGGGACACCGTGTCCACCACAGCCCTGTCGGCTGGTATCTGTCCTACCTCGGGGGTCAGTCCACACTCCACTCCCAGGTGTCATCTTCAGCATCCCAAGGGTGTCAATCTCTCGAGCACGCCTCAAGCAAGTCAGCTGTGGTCCGAACAGGCTTCTCGGAGAAACATGAAGTAAGTGGCTGCTCCCCCAATAAAATGTGAACTTGACATGAATTAGGTTTGGCCCAAAATCAGAGCATGGGGCTCACGGGGGGGGTGGGGGGGGCAGGACCTTTTTGATCTTTTGCTGAGCCGCCCTCGGCAATGCTGACATTTGGACTGAATTCTGGGCAGGTTAGCTCAGATCCAGTGCAATGCCAGTGGTGTTCTTGCAAGCTGCCAAGCCTCGGGAACTGGCGCTCCACCAGCTGGGAACCTTTGAGGGGCTCAGTGCAATGGTGGCAGCGGGGAGAGGGGGAAGGTCAAAGACAGAAGAGAGGGTCCCAGTGTTCAAAGGGCTGCAAAAGTCTTCAAGTTTACCCTCTTCTCACCTGGAAAGGAAACCGTCTATTCTGTACGTAGGAAGCATCTTACATATTCATTTTCGGGATTCCCGTAAGATTTTGTGTTAGGTCTTTGAACATCTATAGTGGACAAAAAGCTCTAAGAACTTATGGTCTGATAATCACAGTAATGATAGATTTTCCTCCTATGCTGGGTAGAGCATCGAAGTAATAAGAAAGCCTACCAAGGACTGACATGGAACTTTTTTTTGTTGTTACATAAAAATTCCATGCACTGGGGCAGCCGGGATGGCTCAGTGGGTTAAGCGCTCACTTTGCAGCACCGGGGACCGAGGATCGAATCCTGGCCCCAGCCCGTGCGGACCCATATGCTGAACTGGGGAGTGCCCCCAGTTCAGTTCTCTCTCTGTGTCTGTCTCTGTATTTCTCTCTCTCTCTCTCTCTCTCTCTCTCTGTCAAAATAAAATATAAAAGTTCCATGCACAGAGTGGGTGATTCTATATGTAGGAGAGGTTACTATTGAAGCGGTGACATGATTCATTTGGGAAACTAGAAGGTGATTGTGAGACCAACCTTCCTCCAGCAAGTGCTGATTGTCATGAACCTCACATGGTGGGTGTGAGGTGGACACGGTGTTTCTGAGCTCCTTCTTCCATTGGCTAGTCAACAGTGGAAGGCCATTGATTGCGGAGGACCATGACGCGGTGGTCCCTGCTCTCCGCAGCACAACCACACCTCATGCCACTTGAAGAAGTGGCCCAAACATGGTTCCGGGGCCAAAGAATTGGGGACACGCAAGTCTGTGTTTTCTTTCTTTGGGAACTAGACACCCCGTTGAAGGGTTGGGATGGCTGAAAAGTGATCCAACGCACTGCCCTTTCTGACCGTTATCAGTAGACGGTCTGGGATGTTAGTGCTTTGTTTCACTGACTTATTCTGAAGGGCCTATCGGGGCCTTTTGCAGAAGTCAGGACCTCAGTGTAATTTACGAGCATTGATTCTGATATTTCCCTTGATAACAGTGCTTGGCCATATTGGGGTCATAAGTCAGTAGGGTTCATTGGCTGCTGTAATAACCCCTGTCACTAGTCGTAAGTACAAAGGGCTTGCTCAGAAAGCTAGCTTATAACACTTTAAGGAAACTTGGATTGCTGAAGTGAACTTGGAAGGCTCTGTGGGGCGGGGGGCATGCCCAAGTGGGTCTTAGATGTCTACTTATATTAATTTCATATAGTTTACAGGGTCACAAAAGGCAGTCAGCAATGCTTACTAATTTATGAAAGACCCTTGTCTGTCTTGCTTCGACCATTCTGCCTTTCCTTTTGGAAAATTTAATATACATTAACCCTTATCAGACAAGAGTGCCCTAAAGGATTAAGTCTGAAGTTCACAGCTGGACTAAAAGGATCCCAAGATGTCTTTCTGCGGGCACAGTGTCATTTGAAGTGGCATTCAAACAATAGGACCCTATCTTGGACACAAAACATGAGAAGAAAAATGCAATTAGAACCATACTGCAGTGAGTCAAGGTGTAGGATATTTTAAAACTAGGAGACATGTTTGCTCCTAAGGATTGCTTTCTTATTTCCCCAAGAAATAATGGCTCATAACAGGAGAATTTTCTTGGCCTTCAGTGAGGGCATGGTTCTTCTACCGATGAGAGTGCTCACCTGTATGTGTCATTACAAGGAATAAAAGCGTATCTGATGGCTGAGGCCACACTGCTGAGAAAAGGGAAATGGAACATTGCCATAGAAACTTAAGCCAGTCTTACCAGTGGTAAGATTCCTTCTAGGTTGGTTTGCTTTGGAATAAAGAGGGTAGGCCACAATCATGTAAAGGCAGGTATATATATTTTTTACCTGACCCTCCAAACCAAGGGATCAGGCTAAGGATCTACTGTCAAGACAAACTCTTCTGGGAAGACTTTTTTGAGCGGTACATCCAAGGTAGGGACCCGCCTCTATGAGCCAAGGCCTAGAGTGAGGGGTGGAAACCAGCTAGCTAGCTTGGCTGCAGTGCGGTGGGTGTGGGGCGTGGAGGGAATGCAGGTTCTGCTGGGAAGGGAGCCAGCAGAAAGGGAGCCGGGGTAAAGTTGGCAGTGCGAGAAACGTGGAGGTTGGAAGCAGAGGAGCACTTCGATTTGTAGATCCATGAGCTTCAAAGGTTACATTGAGAGCCCACTACTTCTTGTGGGGATGGAGAAGCTGGGGGCAGATTAGGCTCCTACAGTGGACAATAGGGGGAAAAAAAGGAAGCAAAAGAAAAGCTGTCAGTGACCTACAAGGGAGCTCCCATAAGACTGTCAGCTGCTTTCTCAACAGAAACTTTGCAGACTCAAAATATTCAAAGAGGTGAAAAGTAATCTCCTACCACCAAGATGACTCAGCCAGGCTATCATTTAGAGTCAAAGGAGAAAGAACTTCCCAGACAAGAAAAACCTAAAAGAGTTCATCACCAGCAAGCCAGTATTTCAAAAAATGTTAAATGGGACTTCTGTAAGAAGAAGAAGGCTACTCCCCCCCCCCAAATATGAACAATAAAATGGCAATAACTGCATATCTATCAGCAATTACTTTCAATTAAATGGATTAAATGCTCTAAGAAAATGACATAGGAGGACTGAATGGATAAGAAAAACAAGCACCTACATACGCTGCCTACAAGACATTCACTTCAGATTGCAAGACACACAGACCGAAAGTAAAGAGATGGAAAAAGATAGTTCATGAAAATTAAAAAAAAAAAAAAAAGCTGGAATAGCAATACTTATACCAGAGAAAATAGACTTTAATACAAAGAGACAAAGAAGGACTCAGTAGTAATTCCACTTCTGGGTATTTATCTGCAGAAACCCAAAACACTAATTTGAAAAGACACGTGCATCCATATATTCATTGCAGCCTTATTTACCATAGGCAAGCTATGGCAGCAACCTAAGTGCCCATCAATAGATGACTGGATAAAGAAGATGTGGTACATACACACAATAGAATATTAGCTATAAAAAGGAGGAAATCTTTCCAACTGTAACAACATGGATAGATTGAAAGGGTATTCTACTAAATGAAATAAGTCAGGCAGAGACAAACAAAAACCATTCTCATACGTGGAATCTTAGAAACAAAAATAAATGAACAAACGAAATAGAAACAAACTCATGAATACAGAGAATATTTTGATGGTTGCCAGATGGGAGGAGGGTTAAGGGGATTGCTGAAGGAAGGGATGGGTTCAGAAATATAAATTGGTAGTTACAAAATAGTCATGGGACATAAAGTACAGCATAGGAAACATGAGTAATATTATCATAACAACTATGTATGGTGTCAGATAGGCACTGCATTTACTGGGGTGATCACTTCATAAATTATACATTAACAAATGTCTGATCACTATGTTGTCCACCTGGAACTAATATAATATTATGTCAACTGTAATTGAGAAAACAATTTTACAAAAAGAAGAAAGAAAAATCGGAAGGGAATACTTAACCTGGAGCTAAAAGATTCAGCAAAGTGGTTAAAAAGTGAAAATGAAAACTGCATACTCTAGAGTTACATTTAGCAGAGACATATGTATGGACGTACATACATTATGGCTGATTCTTCTTCACAGAGAAATCACTGAAATTCTTGGTCAGATGTGGCTAAGGAAACTCTTGAAATTCCATTCTAGTGCAGATTATTTATTTATTTTTTATTATGTACTCCTCTTTTTCTTCTCTTTCTAGTTTTTCAACGTGTTCTGCCTTTGCTTTGGAATGCTGCTTCTTTGATGGAGGATTTTTCAATGTTAAATCCCGGGAATTCTCAGAATTGCTTTCAATAATGGCTCTGATTCATGCTTTCGTTCATAATGATTATCATATATATATATATATATATATATATATATATATATATATATATATATATATGGCTGGATCTGTATGTTACTAGGACTGGGCTGCACAGAGGAGGTGAGCAGTGGGCTGTAGAATGAAGCTTTGTCTGTATTTACAGCCACTCCCCATTGCTTGCATGACCCCCTGAGCTCCGCCTCCTGTCAGATCAGCTCGGGCATTAGATTCTCACGGGAGCACGAACTATATTATGAATTGTGCGTGCATATTCCTCCACCCCAACCCCATCCGTGGAAAAGTTATCTTCCATGAAACCAGTCCCTGGAGCCAAATACATTGGGGACCACTAGCACCCCACGCTCTGTGGCGAGGAGGTGAGTGGAGAGATGGCTTGGTCAGCCAGGGTGGGACGTTGGCCAACCAACCCTAAGCGCCTGAGATGCTGGTGGTTCTGGAAGCTTCTCACTTCTTATCACGGAATTGCAGATCATCTTACACTAAAGCCAAGGCCCTGAATCAATGCCTGGGAGTCCCATGTGACTCACCATTGCACGTCTGGAGGACAGAGACCGTAAATGATTCAACGACTGCTCGCTGGTGTGAGTTGGCCAAGAATTCCAAGCACTTTGCCTAGTGATTTCTGCATTTGGCAGGACAACCTGCTCTGTGCAAGGCGCTTTTGGTTAAAAGGCTCATCATTTTTCAACACTTGAAAAATACTGGCCTGGCATGTACCGCCCTAAACCCTCTTATGGCCTAAAGAAAAATGGGTGTCACCCTTAGCTGCTAAGGTTTTCCTGCAGTCTCCCCCCATGTCGGCTCCTCTGCCTACCCCTCGGGGCTCCCAGACCAGGCGTGCGTTTTTCAAATCCATTGCAGCTAAGGGGCCAACTATTCACATTTATGCCCCCAGTGCAGCCACACAACTGCCTTTCTGCTTTCGTGGTTTCAATATTTAATTAGTGACGAAGCACTGGGAAGCGGTGGGGAAAAAGCACCCCATTATTTTGGAAGTTACAGTGTATTTACACGCCATCTCCACCTGCTCCCTCCGTCTCCACCTGACTGCACCGTACACAGATTCATCTCAGCCGTCCCCTCAGGAACACAGCTGTGGCATCACCGCCCACAGCATCCTAATATTTCATAGGACGCCGTAAACCAATTAGGAATGACGACCGGCGCTGCTGACTCGTGGGAAGCGAAGGGATAATGTGTCCTTCAGGTAATGAACTTCTTTGGGGACATCACACATATTTCATTTGGTAGCTCCTATCCCCCGCTGCCGCTTCGCTTTGCAGCGTGGTCTTATAGGGGGAGTAGGCAGGCAGGAATCTTTGCCAAGTAACCAATTTTTATGACCACCGACAGGAAGTGGACCAATGCACCGTGAGGTTGTAGGCCAACCCCTGAGGCCTCAAGATGGCAGATGTCCCAGAGATGACAGGAACGGGCAGAGGTGGTGGGACCCATTTCAAGGGCCAGTGTCAGCTGAGCTGCAGCCCATGGTGGTCTGTGGAAAGCAGAACTTCTGGTTTAATAAGACGGGCCCCAAATCCAGATGTTTAAAATGTGGGTTTTTAAAAATTAAAAATGCACATGAAGTGCCTACTCTCAGCATGCCAGTGAGCAACCTTTGGCCTACCAAACAAATCTACCAACTGTTTTGTCTCTCCCCAGAAGGCAGGTTGGTTTATCACAAATGCAGAGACTTCGTTTCGGGTTTCCTTCAACATTGGTAGTTACCCATCCGAGTTCAGTGGAGGGCTGGGTCCTGATTCCCTGTCTGGGTCCAGGTGGGGAACATGCTGGATGAAAACCCCAGTGGGCATCTAGAAGGAGGATGTCCACGTACAAAAGACATGGGATGAATCTGACTCCTTAGTTGACTAGACAACAGGAATCTAGCCAGCATGGTGGTTGTGTCTGGAGCAATTCCTGTTTCTGTTGAGGCAGTAGGGGGTCCCTACAGTGCCGCTCCCTACGACCCCCTCACAGAAGAGGAGCAAGACCCAGGCACCGTGGTCGTAGCCTCTTCAAGGAGGACCTCTGTCCTAGAAGCTGTCACAGGTTGCATGTCTCGTGGAGTCCACAGGGCAACACGAGGAGGTTGGGACTGTCACTTTGCCAGATGTGACCGTCAGTCGGAGAGTTTCTGCAGGCAGTGGGTTGACCTGGGACTTGACCTTGGACCCCCTGACAGAAGACAGGTGACCTAGGACGCCAGACTCTGGGCAAGGCATCCTGGCTTCCCTGCCTGTAGACAGAGCATGGCAGCCAGAGGAGGCCGCATGACCCCGCATCGTGTAATGGCAGTTGGGCCTTACATTTGCGCATTCGCTACGTAAGAGCTTTATGTGCCTCATTAGCATACACAGTGACCCTGGGGGAAGTTCATTCCCAGCTCAGGCAGCCTGTGCAAGAACAGGACAATAACAGAAACCCCCCTGACCCAGCACAGCCCACTCCTGGGCCCCTAATTGCTCCGTGTTTGAAGGGGTAAGGCCCCAATTCTTCCTCAGAGGTGGCTCCACTGAGATCCATCCATGTTGGAGCTTTTAGTGTCTTTTTAGTGCTTAGTCTGGAATGGCCTCCTGTGGCCATTTTCACCCTTATAGAGATCTGTAGCCTTTTGGAAAAGGAATGGCTTTGAGTGGTGGTGGTGGTGGAGAGTATCTGGGATTGTAATATGATTATGCAATGTGTCTTGATTCATCAGTGCTTGAGAGCCACCCCGCTCTAAGCTCGATGGCAAGTCCATAAAAAGGGACCGCGTGCCTACCTCTGGCCTCCAGAAAATGTCCCCTGAAATGGCAAGGACAGAAGCAAGGGGACAGCAGAGCCCAAGAATGAGGAAGGTTTAAGCGAGGTATTTAACATTCATCTGGTATTCATGACAATAACATCCATCTTACCAAATTCTCCCGGTATTCATGTAGATGTGCTGTATTTAATATATACTTCCCATGGAATTTCCTTGTAATTGAGCACTAAATGATGTCCACTGATGCTAAAGTGGTTCCAGAATTTTTTTCTTTTTTTTTTGTCATAAATGGGTTTTAGTGGGGTGGAAGATCCCAGATTTATCTCCACGTCTATATGCGCTTCTTTATGTTCTAATTGTCGCGGACTGTCTTTACTGTATTATTTCCAGACAGTTCATAATTTCCCCTGCTGAACAGATGATTTGTGAGTGAAGGAAGACTGGTTTATGTAGTGCTATTGATCTTTTTATGGCTGTTGTTTTGCAAGATAGCTTTAAAAATCACCAGAATCCTCCCCGTCGGTGTCATTATTAATGGCTGTAGAATGATAAGGGGAGTGACTTACATAGTCACAATAATAGCCAACCCTTATTGAGTGCATCTGATGAACTAAACACCCCATTAAGGTAAATGCTTTGCATTCATGATCTCACTGGAACCACACAATACTTGAGTCGGTCCAATTACCATTGGTATTTTAGTCAAGTAAGCTGAGCATGAGAGGTTAAGGAATTTGTATGAAGCCATACTGGTTGGAAGGAGGCAGGGGTGGGCTTGAATTCATACCCGCCTGGCTTCGGGCCTCAGAGCCTGTGCATTTAGCTACCCTACCAGATGGCTCCTACAGTGGGATTCTTCTAAGTCAATGCAATAGACTATGGATTTTTGGGCTGGCGAGAAACTCCTGTGTTTCTTTACCATAAACAGATGTGTTTATAAAGGAAAACTACCTCTAGGATTCAGAGAGAGTTATTATTTTTTTCTTTCTTTAAGCTCAAGGGTAATGGGAGCTGATGTTTAGGGAAATATTTGCTTGAAAACTAGACACTGGCCTACAGTAAACCTCAACACATTTTAGTTTTCTATTATTATATGATTTACTTCCCTAGCAGAACTCAGAATCCTGTACAGGATACACACATGTACATGGATAATCACAATATCACATGAAAAGCCCCCCAATTTAGCTCCGTCTTGCTGGGGTTCTTGTTGAAATCCAGAGAATGGTTGCAGGAACCAAAGGAATCTCTAGGGAGGTAGCACAAGGCTGCTATAGGCACTTAAGTCTCCACAATGAGAAAAAGCAGTGCTTTTCTGTTAACGCCAACACCTCCCCTAATACACTTTTTATCTCTGCTCGTAATGGTCGTGTCGCTAAATTCCATAATTCAAGTCTCAGCAGTAAAAAGGTTAATAAGTTTACTTGGCATAATTGAAAGCCATATTGGTGATTAGAAGGATCTTATAGATGCGTTTGCTGGGTCACCAACTAATTATTTTCAATGGCCGGTCATAAAACACAGCCCTGTGCTGGCCCGACACGGGGAATTGTCAGAGATGAGATTATGTAAAAGGACAACCGCAGGTTACACCCTGGCCGGCCTTTCGCTTGGGGTGTTGAAGTCTCTATGGGACCTACGCCATGCATTGGGGCCGTCTTCTACCCAAAGTAAGGAAGCTAGAAAATTCCCGGAAGGGACCCCAGGGTCGCTGTAATCATGCATGTTTAATGCTCTTGGCACCAGTAATACTAAGCGGTATCTCTTACAGCAAGACCGTGGCTGCCGTGTGGCACGTACTTGGACATCCTTGCTGGGAACGAAGGATTCGAAGAGGAAAGTTCGTGATAAGGAGCAGGGTTAACATTTATTGATTCCCTAAAATGTCCCTGGAGCTGTGTTTTGTGATTTATGTCCACTAGAGGTCACTAAGGTATGCATTGTCAACCCAAGGTTAGGGAGGCTTAAGCACATGTGGGTGCTATCAAGCAGGGTAGGTAGTATTCAGGCTTGGGTCTGTCTTGGCCACACATGCAAGCAATTCCGCTAGTGAGTTATCTATTTTTTTTTTTAAAGATTTATTTTATTGTTTGAGAGAAGGCGAGAGAGAGAGAGAGAGAGAGAGAGAGAGAGAGAGAGAGAGAGAGAGAGAGAAGGGGGAGGGCCCAGAGCAGTCTCCATAGTTGTACATCATGAGTTGTGACATGGTTTCATTCCACACAGGTGGATGTGGGGCCACGCGGGGGTGGAACTGAACTGGGGGCCTCCCATATGGGAGGCGAGAGCCTAGGCGGCCATTTGGGCCGTTACCAGTTTTGCTGAAGTTCAGCATGTGGGTTTGCATGGGCCGGGACCGGGAGTTGAACCCTAGACCTTGCAATTACAAGGCAAGAGCTCAACCATTGAGCTCTCCCAGCATTCACTTGTTCAGTTTTAAAATGGAGCCCCAGGTCGATTTTTTTGCCTTTCACTTGCAGTGGAGCCTTATGTTTGCACCGACCACATTTTCTCTATTTATTTGGCAAACCAGAAGTGCAATCATATACATTATATTTATTTACCAAGACAATATTTTTGACACCTCTGGTAACCAAACAGGTATAGAAGTTGCAAATTCAAATTGGAGCTCTAACCTACATAGCAGCTATGAGATGCCACAACTTTTCTTTTAAAATAACAACATTAATGTCATAACTCCATGAAAGAACGAAAACCTCCTGTTACCACTGTGGGCTCGTGCATACACTCTACAGTATTCCTGAACTGCTCAGGATGCACATGTATGCGAATGAGATTCCAAAGCCATAGTGCACAGTCCTGTGATATATTTTCACTGAGGCATTTAAGGCCGTCTTCAAGCAAATAGAAGGAGCTGAGACCTCCCAAGACTCCATTTTCTCTGGTCGAGTCAATAACTGAACTTGTGATTCGGTCAATGTTCTTGACTTTTGACATGGGTCATTGTCTCTCTCCAAAATAACTGTCAACAGTGTCCTCCAGCGTTCTGTAGCATTAAAGTCATTGGCAACCTAGATAAATGACACAGAGGTAGGAAGCCAACACGCGACTGCTTAGAGGTCAGCGTCTTAAAAGCAACTCTTGTTCGGCCACATCCATTAGCAGAAGTCCTTTCATCAGACACAGCGTTAGGCCAAACTGCCTCCACAAAGAAGGAGTTTCTGGGGGTAGACATGAAAACAGCAAACCCACGAAAGGCGCTGGGACTTACTGGGAAAGACCTAACTTCTAAAACAGGCCACACTAGAGATAAACAGTGTCTGGAGACGAGCGTGTACAACACCCCCCTCCCCCCATTTTAATGGATGAAGAATCGCAGCTTTGCTTGAAGCTAAAGGGATCGACTATCCCGGAGTCCACAGGGCTGCAGCTCAGTTTTTAGGAATTCTGTCCTTTCCCTGCCACATCACGTGCTACCATGTTCTTCCTGGTGACATGCCCATGTTCCAGTCCCTCTTCCTCCTGTGTTGGCCACGTCTCTGCTCTGGGCACCAACGAGGGGTGTCCCCATTCCAGGAAGTGCCACGACACCCGGGCTCCTAACGCTGAGCGACGCTGGTGAGTGCCCTCTAAGTCCCTTCTTCCGGCCGGTCACTGATGCTGTCACTCTTCCTCTTAGCTCGCGTTTCCCAGAAAGCATTTACTGAAGGGTCTCCCTCCAGCCTACGGAGTTACTCTCTTGAGGCTGGGTTTGTATCTTGGTCTCTTCCAAAGCAGCTGAACAGCGATTGCAAAGAAGGGGCAGCTGCCTGGACAGGTGGCCTCGCACTGTGTCACCCACCCTAGGGTATCGTTTGAGGGCCCAGTGTGTCAGTACCTACAGGGTTCCTGGGAGGAAACAGAATTCAGCCAGACGTTCCCATGAAGAAACTTTCAAACAAGAGGACTGGGTGGGGTGAGGGGCCTAAGCAAGAGATGGGGAGGCCCCATCCTCCTTTTCCTGCTGGCCTCCTATTGGCCAAACCCAGAGGCGAGTCAGCCAATCAGAGAGCCGGCATGTCTGATGGTCAGGGTCAGCCCCCTGGGGCCCCGAGCAGAGCCGAGCAGAGCCAAGAATGGATTTGGAGAATAAAAGAAAAACGATCAGCAGCTATTTTCCTGTATGTCTTCTCTTATAGCACATGGAATCAGTGACCATGGTGTTTGGAAACTTTTTTTTCTGAAATGAGGTAGCTTATCAATCAATAACTGGCTCATGGTCACACAGTTGTGTGTCACTGGGATGTGAACATGTCTGTTCACAGCTAAGTCGATGTAACCAGGTGGCATCTAGGGACTGTGCTGAGATAGTCATGATAGCTTACTTCATCCGCACAGGGGTACAGGGGAGCTAAGTATCATCGCTCTTGGGGGGGTGATGAGCTTGGGGTACTCCCTCTCCAGGAGGCTCCTGGTGGGTTATTAACAGCCATGAGATGTCTTTCATGGAATGAGAATGATTTGAAATGACATTGTCGCCAACCCTTGCCACGAGCCCACAAGACAGGCGCGACTCCCGTCTTACAGATGTCCTGACTCAAGTTCTTGGGTGTGTGGCTTGGATGAACTCATGTGGTCCTAAGTCACAGCATAGAAGATGTTACTGGATTGACAGTGACATCTACCATCTTTGCTTTAATTCGCATGTCTCACTGTCTCATCCACCCTCAAATCAGTTAAAAAACAAACAAATGTGAAAGTAAGCCTAGTCATTTGCTTCTGAGAGGCAGTGTGGACCCATATGGAGTCCCTCTGACAATCCCCATGTCTCCTCATCCAGATATGGAGAATAAACCCGTTTGAGAGCATCCAGCGCTCTGTCAGGACAGAGTGGCTGGGAAAAAATAAAGGAAAGGCTGAGTGAAGGAATGGGTGAATGGAGGGATGAGCACATGCAGTCTCGGTGAGACTCTATGAAGTCTATTATTTGAACTTTTTATTGTGCTGTTCAACAAATCCCTGGGATTGGTGGCTATTCCTGTTTCACCAAGAACCGGGTCGTGGGGAGATGAAAGGTACATAGTTTCAATTTCTTTTTCCTTGCACTTTGCAAGCTGCTTCCACCCGCCTTTCAGACGGTGGGAGTGGTCAGAGCCTGCAGCAGCTGTTTAATAGACATGGTTATTTGGTGTGGCGGGGGCTGCACAGAGAACGCTTTGAGGCTTTATAATCTGGGAAATGGATGTTAAATCCTGTAAATTGATGCACGTCACCCAGGATCAAACGGCCAGTGAGTAGTCCTGGCAAGGCTTGGTTCTTCACAGAAGGATGGGCAGGGGGGTTATCCTCTTAAATTGGCATTCAGATTGGGGGGGGGGGCTGTATGGGAAGAAAGAGGAGATGCGCCCAGACAACCACGTGGCCAGAGCTCACCCTGGGGACCAGGGAAGTGACCCAAGATCACCTTTCTGCCCTGGGCAGGTGTTATACCAGAGCAGTGCTTCTTGAACTTCGTGTGTGTACCAATCACCTGGGGAGCAGGTAGAAATGCAGAGTTTGACTCATTATGTCTGGAATGGGACCTGAGGATCTTTGTTTCTAGCAAGTTCTCAAGGGATGTTGACATCGCTGGTCCAAGGTCCTAGGATATGGCTCATCTGATTGCCGCAGTGATCACGTGATTAGGCCAGGGGTTTATAAGTAGCTTCCCTGGGCCCAGGCCAATCTTGTACAAGAATATTTGGTGCCGTGGAAGTCACTGACATTATGCCTGTGCTCATTTTGGACTCATCTTTGTTATTGCTGCTATTTGTTGAGGATCTCAATTAGGGCAAAATCCACGGCAATACCAGGAACTCACTCAAAGAGGCTCAAATACAAACAAAGTTTATTGTAAGGTTAGACCAGGGCTGTGCAAACTTGTGGCTTCCCCGGGCCACATTGAGAGAAGAAGAATGGTCTTGGGCCACCCATCCAATACACTACCAGTAACGATAGCTGAGGAGCCAAATTAAAAAATAAATAAATAAAATGGTGGCAAAAACAAAATCTCATTATGTTTGAAGGAAGTTTACGAATTGTGTGGAGCTGCATTCGAAGCCATCCTGGGCCGCCTATGGGCTGCAGGTTGGATACGTTTGACTTGGGAGTGTTGTCTGTGGTCTTCTTGACCCAACAGCACATTCTCAGCCTCATGGCTCTTTCATGATCTGAACGTGAAAACCAAATACTCTGGTGCTGCTGTTCTATCTGTTGAGGGAAGCTGGGCAGTGAAGCTGAACACAAGAAGAAGGAAGATTTCAGAAAGGCAGGGAAAGACTGCTCATTAGCAACTGAGAGCGGCCCGGACTGTGGGCTGTGGAGGCCACTGTGTGGGGTGCATGATAGCTGTGGTTCTGCCTCCCAGCTGGGCAAGGCTCCCTGTCAAAACCAGACGCCTGAGAGGGTCCCTGACAGGGCGGTCAAGGGCCATAGTGGTCCAGCGGTCACTGGGCAGCCAGGAAACTGGCTACACGGTGGGCCTGGGGCTGCTTTCTCGCACTCAGTCCCACTGGGTACTTGGATTTGAGACCCAGCTGTCTTCCTGGACCTGTAATAATTTGGCTATATCTCTTACCTTCCCTCAACCCGGGTTTAAAACACACACACACACACACACATCAGTTCTGGCTCTGTGAAGACCAGACGGATTATTTTAGACAATACATGAACATATGTTAATTAAAAAGGAAAAGTACCACGCCAGAAGAAAGGCATTAATTTAGGCCAAAAAAATCAAGGCCTCAGGGATGGTGGAAGAGTTAAAGATGGCAGCCAATTCAACCAGGCTGCTCTATGCAAAAGATAGAGGCTTCTGAAAAGGTCTGGAGATACAGTTTTGGCTAACAATGGCTCTCATTTGCTTAGCGATTGTCTTCCTAGGTGTAAATCCTGATGCCTTCAGGGAATGAGCGTGTGCTTTGTTGATTGTGACTTTAACGGTGCCCCGCCCCCTCCCCCTGGCCTCTCCTCTCCCGCACCCAGTAAAACAGCATCCACGCCTGGGGCTGTCTTTCCATCCTTTGAAAGAGACTGTAAAACAAGATCCACAAAAGGACAATCCAGCACCTTCTGACTTTCCCTCTCCCCGCCCCCTCCCCCTTTCTGCGAGTTAAGTTTCACTGCCCGTTAAGTTTTTATGGGCAGCCAGGCGGGCGCTTTGCCACTGGAAGCTCAGGTGTGATTCCAATGACAGGTTGGCAGGGCCCATTTCCAAAGTGGCATTTAGCGAGTTTCACGGGGATCTTATTTTATTGTAGTTTATTTTTTTACAGGACGTTTCTTCTGGAGCGAAGGGACAGAAACAGTGACAGACTTAGCAAGCAGCTCCCTGGTCCCTGCCCTGGTACCCCAGTTCTGCTCCACTCTGACCTTTTCTCCCCTCCTGCACAATTTAACGAACAACTTCAGTCTGCTTTCCCATGCATGGGCTACAGGTTCCTTCCTTCCGGAAGCTTCCGCCTGGGCATTTTAAAGAGGCTGGGGATAGTTGAATGCCCAGAAAGCAGATATGATGTTCAAGTTCAATTCTTTGTGCCGTCTTGGCATCTCGCACTGTAATCAAAGTCATATGACCTTAGTACCTACGGTGCACCAAAAGGGACCCCATACAGGCTGCAATACAGACTGCTGCTATTAATGTTTGTGAGAGATCTTGAGTAGCAAAGCTGCAGAGAGCTTGCTTTCAAAGAACAGGCAAGCAAACAGAATTGCTTCGTCACCCAGGAGGAAGGCCAAGCGGGATGATGGACGCACCGATTGAATTTTCAAAGATCCCAGAGATTTCAGGCCCCAGAACTAATGAGTAGTTCCTGCTGTGGAAGCGTGTGAACCTGTTCTCTCTTTCTTCTCAGAAGCAGTGTCTTCTTGGCTGGGGCGTAACCAGTTAATCTGGTCAATAATTCAAAGGATTTTTGTTCTTTTTTTTTATGGGAGGGCTGATTTATCTTGTTTGATTTTTTATCGTTTGTCACATTAGCTGGATAATCACCTAATTGATACTTTTCACTTCACAAGTACACCCCACTTGAATAAAGAAGAAATAAAAAAAAATGACTCCTCCTGCCAATTACAAAAGAAGGCTGACCTCATCCATCTCATGCTGATTCTATTACAGTGGACAGAAGGTGATCTGGAAGGTCAGGAGAAAGTTTTTGTGCTCTTTCTATATCTGACATAAAACCATCTCCATAGAGGCAATGCGGCCTGTTTGGTTCAACTACTATTAAAATGCCTGAAAGAATTAAGACTAGGGGAGGCCGGGATGGCTCAGCAGGTGGAGCACTTGCCTTGCAACTGTGAAGTCCAGGTATCGGATCCCAGCCCCGGCCCGTGCAAACCCATAGGCTAAACTGCGACACAGCTGGTAACCACCAGGATGGCTCAGTGGCGACAGTTCTCGCCAAGTGGGAGGCCCCCAGTTTGTTTCTTGCCCTATGTGGCCCCACATCCACCTGCGTGGAATGAAACTATGTCACAAGTAATGATACACAACTATGGAGACTGCTCTGGCCCACCCCCCCTTTCTCTCTCACAACTTCTCTCAAACAATCAAATAAATCTTTAAAAAAAATTAATAATAATACTCCCTCCCCAAGTCTATTTGCACATATTTCCAACTGACCTAAAGGATGCGGGGGGACAGATTCTTTTGTAAACTCACAAGGGCCACGTCTTCGCCCCTTACAGCCAACCCCTTCTGAGCTGACTTCTCCCATAAATTCAAGAACAAGCACGACACCCATGGAACACGGGAAGGACGTGGCCTGTTTGGGACGCGCTGGCCTGAATGGATGGCGCTGCGGCCGGCAGTCAGACGGAAGCTGTCCTAACCAAATCTGTGACTGATTATGCATTTTTACTCCCCTCTCCCTACCCGATCGATCCATCATCCCAATTTGTCAAGCGGGTGGCCTCGCAATTACTTACACCTGGCTGAGCTGGGCCCGCGCGGCCACGCCGGTGTCAGGCCTCATCTAGCGGCTCATTTGCCGGCGGCCCAGTGAAGAGGCAGCAGAGGCATGGTGGCTCGGGTACTTACCGTGATGGATGCCCCGGCAGCACGGCTGGCGACAGAAGCAGAGTGCCCCACGCCTCTGTCCTCGCAGCCTGAGGACTCACCCTCCCCCGCTCCTCGTTGGAGGGCTCATCTGTATAGTGAATGTTCTCACAGAGTCTATCCTTCATGGCTGCGCTGAAGGCTGGCCCTGTCGCATGGGCTGGTTACATAGCTCCATCGGTCGCCGTATATGTCACGTTTGTCCTTGCACAGTAGGAAAAGGGGAGGCGCTGTGTCCTCCAGAGGAGTTTCCGAGCTCTCTGTTGGCTGGGAGAGAACCAGAGGTCCCTTGTGCGTGTGGTAGACACGTGTCCACGCTTCCAGGCCGGTCACAGGCGTGTCTGACTCCGTGCATGACTTGGCCTTTGTGATGTCGGGGTACCAGGCCGTGTGACCTGCTAACACGGATTTACTAAGCCACGGGAGGCCCCCTGGGGTATGATCTGCGCCTCTGAGGGGAGGACTTCTCTCTGAGGAGTGACGAGACACCATCTCTTCCCATGCAGTGTGTCTATAGCCCCAGTGAGGAAGCTCCCCTCAGAAAAGTGAAGAGGCCATACGTTGGGGTGATGGGGATTTGAACCCGGGCTCCTCACAAGTGTAAGCTCCTCCTGGAACCTCAGGTCATTTCTCTGCAATCATGCAGGGCTGTGATCCGTGGGGTGAACGCACGCTGGAGGTGGATTGGGGGTACAGAGGGGGCGTGCTCCCAGGTGGCCTGCCCTGCTTCCTGCTGGCCGTCTTGCTGGGTCTCCCCGCATTCTTAGCTCTGGGGGAATGTCACCCGAAGGGCACGGGGTCTGGAGGGAGGGAGCACGCCGCTCCCAAGTGCTGGGCTGTGTGCTCCGCACAGAGGTGGCAGGGAGGCAGTGAGTGCAGCCCTTCCATTCCCCAGACCACTCGTTCCTCCTTGGCAGGTCGCCCCAGGGCCTAAGGCAATGTGCCTGCCAAGCAATGACAGCCAGTGGGCCTGTGGCTCTCGGTGTCGGCGGTCAGCCAGTACCCTTGCCTCTTGGCCTCATTCTTTCCCAACCCGCCTTGCTTTCCAAAGTGTCAGCCCCTCATCCCGACCTCTGGCCCCCGAGACAGGGCGGCGGGGCCAGGAGAAGCTGATGTCTTACCCCAGCGGCCCACGTAGAAGGGTCTGGAAGGGGCCCATCATGACCTGGAAGAATCAGAGACCCACTTTTTTATGTCACTGAGACTCTGCGTGCATGGCTCGTCAGCATGCACGTTCCTCCCTGGTTCTTAAATACGAAGTTTTGTAGTTACCCACCGCATGTGCCGCTTTTCAGCAGCGTCTCATGTACAACTTGTTCAACAGACGGTGTGGGTGGCCCAGTATGTTTTGCTTGGGTTGCCTATATTTTTTTTTTAAGATTTATTTTATTGTTTGAGACAAGGTGAGAGAGGGAGAGAGGGAGAGAGGGAGAGAGAGAGAAAAGGGGGAGGGCTCAGAGCCGTGTCCATAGTTGTGCATCATGAGTGGTGACACGGTTTCATCCCACGCAGGTGGATGTGGGGCGGGAACCGAACTGGGTGCCGCCCACATAGGTGAGAAGCTTTGCCACAAAGCCATCCTGGCAGCTACCAGCTGCACCACAGGGCAGTCTATGGGTTTGCACAGGCCGGAGCTGGGCATCAAACCCCCAGACCTCGTGGTCATCCTAGTGCAGGGTGCCTCTGTCATTGAAGGATGTGCTCTCTGAGGCCATGATGTGCTGGGTGCATTTAGCTGGGACTACATTTCCCAGAATCCCCTCCCTTGTCTGGGGTCTTGTCCAGGTTGGTCACTGGAGAACTCTGGGTGAGATTTGGAAGGTGGAAGTGGAGCAGTGGCCGATTTTATGCTCTGAGAGTTGGGGTGGATAGAGGGTTGGGCACAGTGGTGGCATTGTCACTGATGTGCTTGTAGGGATGAGACAGCCCTTGGATGGGCCCATAGCTTCTGTCCTGTGTGTCGCTCCATGGTAGAGAGGATATACCTTTCCCTTCATGCTGGGGTGAGGTTTAGCTTAGCAGTGGTGAGAGGCAGATGCAGCTGGGGGTGGGGATGGTCCTGGTTGTTTTTGTAGGTTCCAGCTTGTGGGAATGAGGTGCTTCATTTACATACAGCGGCCCCTACTTCCATCGACAGTGTTGTGTCCCTTGGTTTCAGTTATCTGTGACCCACCATAGTCAGAAAATTCCAGAAATAAATAACTCATAAGTTTTACGTTGCTTGCTGCTCTGAGGGGCAGGAGGACATGTCATGGTTTGCTCTGTCCACTCGGGATGAGGATGATCCTGTGTTCAGGGTCCCCACGGTTATCGAATCCATTGTCCCGGTATCTCAGTGCTGCTTTCACTTCGTAATGGCCCCAATGTGCAAGAGTGGCGAGGCCGGTGATGTCAACACACCAATGAGAAGCTAGGATGCTTCCTTAACGTGCAAAGGGGCACGTTTCTTTCTTCTCCCTCCAATCGTCAGCTGGATGGTGGATTCCCGGGGGCCCACCTAAGGGTGTTCGCCACTTCGATGATCTAAACGTCCAAAGGGCTTCATCCGTACTTGAGTAGTTCTGGTAGCCAAGAGCAGCCATCTACAGGGCGTATGTAGGTATTCTGCAGGGTCACTCTTCTCAGAAGAGACAACGGGAGCCCACACGGGGGCCTTTGGTTGGCCAACCAAAGGCGTGGAAGCTGGCCCGCTCGCTGGCGACCACCATTTTTAGGGGCTGTCTTAAAGACGGCGGCCACAGAGAGGTTCTTACGAGGAGGCAGGGTCCCCACATACACACAGAGCAGAAGAGATGCCTGCTCGTTACGGGGAAGGCGAAAGGCCTCGAAAACCGATTCGCATGGCAGGCTGGTCAGGTAGACGTGGAAGCTCGGGAGCGCCCTGGTTAATGCAGCGCTTACCTACTCATTTGAGCAGATGTCAGCACTACTGCACTTCATCTCAAAGCCGGGTCAGACTTGACTGCTCCATCATACATGACGTAAGCGCCCAACACTAACAATTACATAATTATGGGGACCCGTGCTCTTGCAGTTTCAACTGGGCAAGCGCAGGGCAGACGTGACAGGGGTGCTGCTTAACCCTCAGACGCTGGCAGGGGACAAGCGGATGCGTGAGATGCTGCAAGTTGTCAGAGCTTCCGGGTTAGATCATTCCGGTCCGGGAGCTAGATCCAGCAGGTGACCGAAGCAGAGTCAGGAGTATTAGAGACGTGTCCATTATATCGTAGGAAATCCCAGTTTTCAAATCCACATCAGCTAACTCACCTGGGGGTGGGCTGGATTTCAGCTCCATGTTAAGCTTCAGCTTAAATCGAAGCTAATTCTTACCATCATGAGACTTTCTATAGATGCAAGATGTGACCTTTCCATTCCAAGTCCCTCACGCTGATTTAGGAGCCGAAAGAGAAGATTCCGGGTCCACACCTCAATCTCACTGTGTTCTTGCTGGCAAACTAGTGGCCGATGCAAGTGATGAAGGTATTTCCATGACCAGGGTGAATTGTCCAGGCTGTGCTGGGGCATCTGTGATGTGCCTCATTCATTCATTCACTCATTCATTCATTCATTGGCGTGTTTACCTCTGTGTGCTGGGCATGAGGGATACACATGCTGTTGGATAGACATTTGAACATCATTCTAATTTCCCGATGGAATCCTAAGACTTGTGGATGGTCGGCCCATGAGCCTGTAATAAGTATTATTTCTGGGAGAGTTTTGCCTTCACTATCAGAGGACGAACTTGAGGAATTCAAGAACTATGACTGTCCCCCCCACTCTTCCCACCCCCACCCCCACCCTGAACGCCCACATCCCCGGCACAGAGAGGGAAATACATTCAAAGAAACACACAGCTCTAAGAACCTCACTGAAGGAAAGAACAGTTTTCGTCTGGCGAAGACCAAGCTGAGTGATGGGTGCTGGAATCAAAGTGGAGGTTTTGGAAACTCAGACGGACAACTGAAATCATGTTTGAACTTCCCCCACATCATGTTGCAAAGCTAGAATCACACGGATTCCAGCGTGTAAGCAGTTGCCTGTTAAGTACCAGATCGGCTTTCTATACCTGCTCTTGTTCTCAAGAAGATAGCTTGACCTGCCCTAGTGCATACAGCTGAGGTTACTACGATATAGAATCGAGGACCATGGAGTTTAAGATCGTAAGGTTCATGGGAGCTCAATGCTGAGCCCCCCTTGCTATGTGTCAGAGGAGGGTTTTCCCCCTGAGACCCTGGGCATGTGGACCCTTGTTTGTTTGAGGGAACGAGAGACCAGGATGGAAGGTAACGTCACAAGGGTGGGCGAGGAGGCAGCAGGTAGAATCGGGACATCTTGGGTGTGACGGTTGACTATAAACGATGAAGCTCGGGTTGGGGGGTTTGGCAAATGCAGAAGCAGTGGGGGCCGGGATTCCTGAGTCGAGGGATACAGGGGTGGTTTTCCAGGGTCCATGATCAATTCAGTTTTGGAGATGAGAAGTTGAATGTGCTTGGGGGTCAGCGAAGCAGATATCCAGTGCGATGGATTTTGGGGGTCGGGGGAGTCTTGCCCAGCTTCTGAGCTGGGGGGTGGCATTTGTGAGCTGCTGTCCGAGAGCTGACGGCGACACAATACTCCTCGCCCTCCTGATAACGCGGTGGAATCATGCCTATCGGATGCCCCCGTGCTTACGGACTGGCTACGCACACTCGACAGCAGTTCCCGGGCCACTCGCTAGGGCCACCCCGCTGGGAAGTGACCCACATGGCTCTCCGGCTACGGAGGGGCAGCCCCTGTCGGGTTGACTGGTCCTCAGGTGGCTGCGGCGCGTCTTTAAGTGGCAGCGGAATGGTCAGCGCTGCTCCTGTGACTGTGACTCGTAGTGGCTCTCAAACACGCCGGAGAGAGCTGGGGTCTGTTGGGATGAAAGATGACTTGTAAATGTCAGTAATTACGCTCCCGGCAAAGACGTGTCTTTGGGCACGATGTCTAACTACAGCGTGCAGGGCTCCCCAAGCATTCAGTCCTGGGCAGGGCTCGGCTTAATCATCGTTGCCATGCCCAGAGACCATGTTCTCAGTAGTTAACCAGCCTCGCTGCCCTCCTCCAAACGGGAGCCTTGTAATCAGAGGAAAGACACACCCTTCGCCACGGCAGGGCTGCTGCCCCGGATAAAAAATTACAGTGATTAGCCGCCGGCTGGGTCCCGAGCGGGCCAGGTCACGACACATCTGCTAACCTCCATGAAAGAGCCGAGTGATGTTCAGCGTGCGCTGTAATTAGCCCGCGACAAACAAAGAATCAAAGGCCATTCCGTGCGGGTGGCTTTTATATTTACGACCGCCTTCCCCTGCACTTGCAGACCGGCGTTCGGGGTGTAGAACAGCGAGGCGTTCTGCTCGTGCTGTCTAGACCGTTTGCTATAACACGGCCGTTAGGATCTAGCTCTTCGCTGGCTGGAGGCTCACAGTGGCCGGCAGGGGGGCTGTTTGCTGTCCAGAAACGTTCAGGACAAATGGGGTTTCCCCAAACTAGACAGCTTTGCTACCGATGCCTCCAAATCGCTTCCCTTCCTTCATCATCCCCAGGGGTATAGAACAGGCTTTATTTGTTCCCTTCCGAGTGGAGACTCAAGTCTCTTTCTGGAGGGTGAGAAAGGTTACAGGACCACCCAGAAAAACATTTGTACAGGGAGGGGGTCCAGCCCTAGCTGAGACTCACATGGGGCTGGTTTATGTGAGCCTAGCAGATTCACGCAGAGACATGCAGAAATATCAAAGCGAGCAAACCCCGGTAACCCCCACCTATGCCAAGAAGCAGAATATCAACAGCACCCCGGCGACTCCCCTGGGGTGCCCCAGTGACTTCCTTCCTTGTTCCCCCAAAGTAACGATTGTGACCCCCCACCCGGGTGGGTGTGGCCTGTCTGAAGTTGGTACGGACGCAAATCGAGTGCATTCTTTGGCTATTTTCACTCGACGCTTGTAAGATTTATCCATGTTCTTGCATATAGCTGGAGTTCTTTTTAAAAAATCGCTATGGAGGATTCCTTCACGTGGTTAGAAAGCCGTTTATTTATTCATTTTGCTGCGGATGGAAATCTGTTTCATCCAGTTTGAATAAAGGAATGGATGTTTGTGTACCTGTCGTTTCACGCTCACGTGCATGCATTTCTCTGGTGCTTGTCTGGCTGACTTGGGAAATTATTTGGCTTCTTAGGATCTGTTTTCTTCTCTTTGAAGGGCATCAGCCTTGATATACACTCTCTTGATTGTCTTCACTCCAGAGTGTGTGGAATATAAGTTAGCTGATCCTCATCTAGAATCTCACCGTTCAGTTTTTTAAATTTTTATTGTTTGATAGTGAAAAAGAAAGAGAGAGAGAGAGAGAGAGAAAGGGGGAGAGCCCAGATCTGTCTCCATAGTTGTCCATCATTAGTTGTAACACGATTTCATTCCACACAGGTGGATGTGGGGCTGTGTGGGGTGGGAACCAAACCAAGGGTCTCCTTCATGGGAGGAGAGAACCTTCACCGCCATCCTAGTGGTTACCAGTTGCACCACAGCTCAGCCTATGGGGTTGCACGGGCAGGAGCTGGGAACTGAACCCCAGACCTTGCAATTGCAAGGCAAGCGCTCCACCACTGAGCTCTCCGGTCATGTCCCTCATTGTTCTTTCTTCCTATTTGCTCTATGTAAGCGCAGGTTCGCAGTGAGCTCCCCGACCCTGGGTGAGCCATGCTGTGCTCTTCCTCCAGCCTGGGATTTCTCACAGTGTGGGCGCTGCACCTGCTGCATCAGTGTCACCTGGCTGGATAAAGGCGCTCATCCTCAGGCCTGTCTCCAGGCCTAGGGAAGCAGAGACGGGGTGGGAGCCCAGCACTCTGGGTCTTACCAAGCCCCCTCGCTCCCCCAGGAATTACACTGACCCTCAAGTTTGAGGACCACTCCTTTGGTCTCCTCTCCCCTGTCTTCCTCAGTTTCTCTACAGTGGGAGGCACTGGGTAGGATATGGATCCACTGATTCATGACCCATGCCTTCGGCCACTACGTGCTGGGCACAGTGGGTGACACCGTGTTAAGTAAGCATCAGGGATATAAAGGTGCATGAACGTTGCTCCTTGCCCTTAGGGAGCTCAAGGTCAGCAAGTGGACATTGAGTGGAGACACGAGACAGGGAGGGGCCAACTCTCCTGGGGAGGCCAGAGGATGTTGTTCTGTGCAGATGAGCCTCGGATGAAATCACGGAATGGCATACCCCCTAAGCGAGAACTAATTCGTGCCAGCAGACTGCTAGTAGCCCCTTGGACACAACAAGTGCAAGTAACCGTCCCGTCTGAAACCCGGTGGTTGGCACCTAGACAGCCATCAAGAATGTGTTGAGTTTCTAAATGAACAGCTAGCTTTTTCTGTGCGTTGTGTCCTGCGTTTCACTCACGCCGTGGGATGGGAAGTGTGGTGTTCGCTGTGAGGAAATAGACTCATAAGGGCAGTAGGAACAGACTCCGCATTTCCTGAGATGAGGCGTTGAGGCCACGAACCAGACATGTTTGAATGGCGGAGGCCTGCGGTGCTGTTTCCTTAGTGGTCTCAGCTCTTCATGGTTCCCAGCCCCCATTTCAGTGCTTTCCTTGCTCAGGTGGGTCTGGCTGTGTGGCTGGCGCAGGCCTGTGTGTCCCACCTTCCTGTGTGACCATGTGGACCTGCTCATTTCTTCAGGAAAACCAAACCCAGTGGGCTTCATGCAAAGCTTCAGGTTGAAGTGTCCTGCGATGAGAGAGTCCCCCAAATAGGGGTGCCCCAACACTCTGCACTGTCCTTGTCAGAGATCAGAAAAGTATGGAAGGGGTGCCTGTAGTTACCTAACGGAGCCTGCAGCCCCTTCCTGGAGAGCAGATAATAAAGGGAACCTTGTCAACTATGTAGAAGATTCCAGGTAACGTCACTATGGCCTACCAAGGGGCACTATTTCCTTCCTTCCTTCCTTCCTTCCTTCCTTCCTCCCTCCCTCCCTCTTTCTTTTTTGGAGTGAGCCAGAATAAGCCCCAGCGAGGCACGAGAAAGCAGGAACCGCAGCCAGGGCTTCTGCCATTTGCAGGCCGCTCTGGGCTGGAAGAATTCGCATGCGTGGCTTAAAGGAGGGGCGGGGGTCGGTCTCACTTCCAAGGCCCGTCGGGGAGAGCTCTGTCGTCTGGATGTAGCTTTTCCCCTTGAACTCCCCCTACGCCACTGCGACCTGCAGCCCCACTGTGGGCAGCACAGGTGAGCCACACTGGAGGCGCCGGGGAAGAGCCACGAGGCTCCTCCCAGCCGCCAGGGGACCCTTTTCCTGGTCAAGCGAGCGCCCCCTGGTGGACAGGCTCTGAGATGCAGGTGTGCAGCTCGTCGGGGAGACCACGGTGCATCTGTGTCTCAGGACACCGCGGCCACTCTCCTGGGTGGTTGTACTATAATCCCTCGTGTAATCCTGATGCCACCCTGCATTGCTTATTAAAAACAAAAAAATCCAACCTGCTTGTATACTAAACAATAAATACACGGCATCCCCGGTGTGCTGCTTTTAGCAAGTTTCTTCTTTTATTTTTTTTAAAGATAGAAATCAATATTCTTCCTTGTGTAGCTGCCGTCCTGGGGGCGAGCTACAGGACTCATTGCTGCTGGCCTGTCTGTGTGATAGGAAAGGTTGATTTTTTTTTTCTAAGAAGCAAACCCCCTGCTCTCTGGGGAGGCTGAGAACGCAGCAGCGGTAAGTGGTGCGATTTTCTGCCCCAGTGACTACCAGGGGTGATTCTAGTCCTTGACTGGAAGCGGCCTCCTCTGCATCTTGTCTTTCTTCTCACACTGTCGGCTCAGAAAGGGTCTCCTTTGGTCCAGCCCACTTGCTTATCCCTGCAGGACTACTCTGCGCAGCCGCCCCCAACTGAGCACTATGGGAAGTCAGTTCTGGGGGTTGTCTCTGAAGAGGTCAGACCTCAGAGGCCGGTGGATCAGACAGGATAGGCTGGGTGATGCGGAGGTAACAACCCCCCGCCCCACGCTGTTACAACTGCTAGACTTGAGGTCCTGATCATACAGCATGTCTACTGCAGACCAGCACGCTGTCCACATGGCATTGGAGACCCACGCTGAAGACCAGCACACTGTCCATGTGGCCTTAGTTAGAGACCCACGCTGAAGACCAGCACACTGTCCATGTGGCCTTAGTTAGAGACCCACGCTGAAGACCAGCACACTGTCCATGTGGCCTTAGTTAGAGACCCACGCTGAAGACCAGCACACTGTCCATGTGGCCTTAGTTAGAGACCCACGCTGAA
>PVKE010008085.1:0-48713 GCA_004027555.1 Craseonycteris thonglongyai | reverse complement strand
CAGATCTTAACCCAGACCTTCACAACCTAAAATTCCCATTAGGGCTGGGTATGCACACACTTTTTTTAACACCTACTGGGGATTCTGGGGGTGATCTAGATAAAAATTCTGTCCTATTCTACCTACTTTCCTAGTCCACTCATCACTCACTTTCAAATGGGTCAAACTTAATTACTCTAAATTTCTCTTAATTCCTCTACCCAACAAGCCAGGCTCTAAATTTTGAATAAGGCAAATACTAACCCAAATGAGAGTTTTAAAATGTGATGAAATTTTACATGAAAAGTTTGTATTTAACCAAAGAATCTAGCTATTCTTTGAAATAATAAAAAGCACGAATTCTTTTTCTTTTACAAATTAAGTTTAATTGATAATTCAGCTTCAGAAATAAAAATAACTTCTAAAATGAGAGTATAAACATGTTTATTAAGTATTTTTCAGAATTTATCTTCTTTCTTAGTTTATTATCAGAACTGATCAATTCTCTGGCCTGAATATTATAAAAACCAAAAGTTTTAAGTAGATGAGATACCTATACTCATCCTAAAATACCATAAATTCCCCTAGTAGCCCCAAAGGCAGAACAATTTTCCAGTTTTTTTTCTAATGTTCATGGCTGGAATATAGCACCTGCTTGAAATAAAATAAAAAGTCAGATTTCCTCTAAAATCATCCAAAGTGTTTGGCATTAACCCAAGGACTCAGGTATTTTAGAAATCTGAAAACTACCAACTACTTAATAAAATGAAGTAAATTAAGTGAAATTTAAGGTTAAAAATTCTAAATGGGCCAATGTAGTAAAAGTATGAAGTTACCAGACAGTTACGATGGAAAATATCACATTTCCAGCTGTTGGTGGAAATCTATAAAAGTCTGAGAAAAAAGGACTGTGGGTAACAGTCTTTTTTTTACTTTTTTACTGTGGGTAAATGGATTGCTTTTCTAGTAACACTTGAATTGCTGTTTGCAACTGTTATTTGTTTGCAATCCATTGCCTGATCATTATGGACTCAGCTATAAATAGAATTCCTGCTTTATTCTCTACAAGCTGTCAACAAGATGGAAAAACAGAGGAAGGAGTTACAACATACGCCAGAACAAGCAGAAGAATGAACATTCAAGAGATCAGCCAATGCTGGGAGCATGTGTGGTATCCCCTCTAATAGGGTTTTAGGTGCAGATAGAGCAGGATGCACAGTTCGTGAGGATCAGCATCCAGTCACAGCGGTGACCACACACTGTGCTTGGCAAGAACATCTAATAATTCCTGCTATTACACAAAGTGAATTCACTCCAAATGTAAAGGTTTTGCAATGCAAGAACTTACCTCTACTGCTGCTGAGAACCAGTCTTTCCCCACTAATCCCTTCTGACCAGATCAGAAAACTAAATGCAGGTAGATGTTCCACCTGGACAGTGATAAGGGTGCTGGCTTCTAACTTGTCACCTGTGATGAACTAATACTGCAAGTACCTGCTGATTTAAAAACAGAGCCCTTATCTATGGTTATCTCTTGAGAACCTGTGCTAACAAGCTCTAGGAGAAGCACAGAACCCTGGAATCAATACATAATCCTAAAAAACTCATGTACTTGGTGAGTACATCTTCCTCTCTGACAATCAGGCCAACCTCCATGTTTCCTGAGGTCTCTACCTTGGACTTCGAGTAAACTTTGAAACCAACTAAGTGGACCGCATAGTTCTAAATAATGAAGAGCTGACTATGATCCCTACTTTAAAACTGTTAAATACTAAAGATCTTTCAGGTAGTCTGTTTCTATTCCCTGGAAGTTCATCTCACAACATTAAAGTTCAACTAAAGAGACAATAGTACCAATAGTAACATATATTTAAATATCACTAATCTTTGGATAAGCAAGAAAGTAAAACCCTAATATCCTGAATATATTCCATTAGGAATAATCATATAAGCATATTAGATATGAAGAATATTTTTTAAATTATCAAACATTCACCAAATTTGTTTTGTTCCTGGTCTTGAATCTTGAATATTTTGGAATTTTTCATTTTGTACCTTTTTTCTGTCCCTAGATACTCCTAATTTCCTACTGCTCAAGTAAGTTGCTTTGTTTTATCAAAGAAACAAACCAAAAACCTAAACTTTCATTGCATTTAGCTAAAAATTCAGGTTATTAAAAAAAAAAACTTGTTATGAAGCACACTATGCCATATGCTATAGAAATTGAATTCCAGCCAGCTTACATTGCTGGCAATTACTGAGCTGCAAAAAATTTTCCTCTCCCTTAACTTAATAAAGCTTGTCAAAGTCTCCAGGAAACGAACTGTGACCAGCTTTTATTGCATTCAGGAGGGAACAGTGGTTACAGAGCCTCCGCTCACAGGTCGCTCTCTCCGTAGAGCGCGGAGGAGAACGCGGTGTAATCCAGGGCACCCGGCACGGAGCCAGGGCCCGAGTAGGCCGGCATCCTCCGAATGCAGTACTGCGCCTGGTCTGGGGGCAGCTCCCGACGCAGCTCGTCCGCCAGGATGTACGGCTGCAAGAGACACACACGGTTATTTGCAAAACAAATCGCGGAAAGCTCTGGAACAAACATGTTAATACTTATACATGGCTGGCATGTGTTTAATTTTATATAAGGATTAAAGGCAGCGAGTCTAATGGGCATAATACAACCAACCAACACCAGGCTGAATTGACTAGTAAGAACATATCTGCAAGGTGATCCCTCTTCTGGCCAGTGGGAAACATAAAACACTTCATTAAGGCAAAGGGAGCATTACCACTGATATTTCTCAAACTGAGACACAATGCAAGTGGTAAATACTGTGATCTAAATTTCACAGTGCAAACACAAAGGGATAATTGGTTCACATTATACACGGAGGAGAATACAGGAATGTTTAGCTTAACATAATCGATGTCATTTTTGAATGTATGTGATATATGTTTTAGAAAATGGAGTAATTTTCCTATTCAGCTTATGAAAAAAATAAAATAAAAAATAGAAACACGGTGCCACTGGACATAGCCTCTTTCTAAAATACAATAAAACTGACATTTCAAAGTGGAGTCTTTTTACAATTGTTTGGTGGTTGCCAGAGAGGGAAGGGGAATGGGGTGGTGGTGGTGGTGGAATCAAGTATATGGTGATGGAAAAAATAAAAACTGACTGTGGGTGGTGAGCTTACAATGCAACACATAGACAATGTAATGTAGAATTGTACACCTGGAACTTATGTAATTTTACTAACCAATGTCTTCCCAATAAAATTTAAAAAACTTAAAATGGAATTTGTTTTTTTAATGTCATACTTCCAACAGGAAATAGAATAATTCTGGTAAAACAGACTGGCTGGTAAGAGTCAAAATAAGTGAACGGCAAATATTATGCTGTAATTTATAATAGGGTTGTGGGTGGTTAAATGAGCCATGGCTTATTGCCTTCAGCAGACGGGTTCTCCCTTCTACCCCATTCCTATAATACAACACGGGCTACAAGAATCATACATATTTTTTGTTTTTGGGGTAAGATTTAAAAATTCTGAACTTGCAATTAAACTCCTACTTAATTTATAGGCTACCTACACATAATGAAAAGCTTGCCATTTTTTAAAAATGATCAAATGGCAGTATTTAACTTTTTTCCAGTGTCTGGGCACAAAGTTAGGGTCACTCATCCTTAAGGTCCCAGGTTCTGTAACTTCTGAATTGTGTGGTTTCTTCCTTCTGAGTCTTACCTACTAATGCAGAATGTAAAGTGGGATAGAACCAGAAAACACAAGAAAAGTATAAAATACTCATTCTTGGTTCCTTCTATAAAACTCAGGCCCAAGCACAAATTTCAGGAGCAGAATGTCTGTTTTTTCTGTTTTGGGCAAACCACTGCTGTTTTCCTGCTGCTTTCTGAATTCAATGCTGATGGTACTACAAAATGCACTAAGATACAAATGGTTTCTACTTGTACCTGTTATTATTATTATTATTATCATCATTTATTTGAATAATGCAGTGGGCTATTGTAAAAGCAAAAAATCTATCCATACAAACCTTATCAGATGCCAGGATTCGGAAGGAGGCAATGACCTGCTCAGCAGTGTCAGTATCAGCCGTCTCTCTGGTCATGAAGTCAATGAAGGACTGGAAGGTGACTGTGCCCTGTCCATTGGGGTCCACCAGAGTCATAATGCGGGCAAATTCTGCTTCACCCTGAGGTAAGGTTGCAAAGAAATGTTTACTTGCACTGCATACTCTCTCCCACTTTTACTTACTGACATGCAAGTCCCTTGGTATGTGAAATCTTAAGTATTACTGTATTTATTTTCAATCATTGATACAAATCCCCTTATGGGTGACGTCAGTTTACTGCCATACAGTGACTGTAACAGTTACTATAGCTTCAAACCAGAAGCTCCCGAATGTCAGAATCTCTTCCTCCCTGGAACCCAAGTTCTCAGGCCTGAACATGATGCTGGAAGAAAATTTGGAGAGCTTGAGCCCTTTCCAGACGACTGAGAAGAGTCACGTCCTAAACAGAAGGCAGCTCACAGATGGCTCTCATGACTTTCATTTTCAAGGTCTGAGAGGAATCATAGCAGCTCATGTTCAAAATACACCCTAGTGGGTAACAGAGAAGTGAAGTAACCAGTATTATCACAGCCCACAGGGAAATGTAAAGTGTTCTTAGCTAATTTATTACTAAAAAAAATTTTACCTTCTAAAATATTAGAGAAAAGGGCACCTAAAAATAATCAGGATATTAAAAGTCATCGAAGTGTACACTTTAAATGGGTGAATTGTATGGTATGTAAATTATATCTTAATAAAGCTAGTAAAAAGCATCAGGAAAGCTTATGTTCTCTTCCTTCCCTAGGAAAAATTCTGACCAACTACTGAATAAAAATATATGTTCTGGCTCTGTAAAATTATTTTTACATAGTAACAGGCAACTTTCAAAAATATTACCCTACACAATCCCAGATGTGCTACTGTATTTTAAAGCAGTCATCTCCTATAACATAGATCCAAGCTCAATAAAATATCAAATCTTAGAAAAGTTTTCACTTCCACCTTACCAAATCATAACCCATGGAAATCAAGCAGGCTCTGAAATCCTCATGATCCATCAGGCCATTCTTCCTCTGCCAACAAAATAAACAGTAAAGCTGAGAATTAAAGGCAAATGATCATCTCATACTTGACCACAGGAACAAAATCCAGTAAAAGAAGGGATACCTGGAGCTTTGTCAAGCAGACTGTGAAGGTCACCATGACTTTCAAGAAGGCCGAAGCCAACATAAAGATGTTATAAAATGATTCCTGGGGAAGCCGGGATGGCTCAGTGGGTTAAGCGCTCACTTTGAAGCCCCGGGGACTGAGGATCGAATCCCAGCCCCGGTCAGTGTGGACCCATATGCTGAACTGGGGAGTTCTCCCAGTTCAGTACTCTCTCTGTCTCTGTATGTCTGTATCTCTCTCTCTCTCTCTCTCTCTCTCTCTGTCAAAAACAATAAATAACTAAATAAAATATAAAATAAATATATATATAATAGAAACAACTAAATTGTATGATTAAAAAAAAAGATTCCTGTTCTTTTCCTTTTTTTCTTTTTTTTTAATTAAAGAAGGAATATTAGGAAAATTGCACAAAGGTGGGTGATTGATAAATAAGATTAAATGCTCTCTTGAGGGCAGTTACCACTTATTTCAAAGGTATCAAAATGATTTCTTAAAAAGGAGAAAGGGGGAAGAAGAGTGAACAACAGACAAACAAGAAAGGAGACTACACATTCAAGAAAGCAACAGAAAGAAGTACCCAGTGACATTGAAAATGACCTAGTCAGGAGCTGACTACTGTCACCCACTGATGACAATGCATATCGGACATGTTCTGAGAAATTACAATGCTTTCTGTGGCCCTCGTAGCCACTTGTAAAACTTCCCCAAAGATGACAGTATTCCTAGAACTCGAACAATTGAACCCCACAACTCTCAGGCCCTGGGCCAGGATGGAGTGGCCCCTTCGTGTGGCAAATTCAGCCTCACCATAAATCCAGTGAGGGGCTACACAGAGCAGCGTTTAAGGAGGCTGAGTGGGTGACAGCCTCACAGTGGAGAGACGGTCAGAGTAGAACAAACTGTGGCCCAGATTCTACTGAAACAGGTGTCTGCCCAAGCTGTGGGTGGGATGGGAAACCCATGCTGTGCTGACGATTTTCTTGAGGGTTTTGAGAGGACAGCCAAGGTGCAAGCATCAATATAAACTTAAAGATAAGAAAGCACTTCCAGTATTGGCCAAGCCAATTACTGCATAGAGGTTATTATCTGGTGTTTTCATTTGCACAAGAAATGGCTAGCGCCAAAGGCTCACATCAGAGGTTTTTGTTTTGCTTTGTTTTGTTTCTATCCAGGTCTGTTCTTACATCTATGTGCTCAGTCCTTAGTCGCCCCCCCCCACCCCCCCGCCACCCCCCAACACACACACACCCTCTTGGTGGGTCTCCAAAGTGATGCTCACCACTACAGACACTCTCATCTCTCCACTGACTCCCCTAAGCATTCATTGTCTGGCTTGTCTGCCTCCTTTCAATGGAGTTAACACCCCAATGTCCAGGCCTTCTCTCTCCTTACTCTCCAGACTCTCATTTGCCAGAAACGACCATTATGTGGTTATAGCTCTAAACTCCAGGACTGGATTTCTCACGGCCCAGGGTACCTCTTTCCTGCAGAGGTTCCTTCCAATTCAATAGCACACTTTCTCTCATGTTCTCAAGGCTCAGAATTTTCAGGTCATTTTTAATCTTTCCCTCTCATTCAGCCCCCAAATCCTGTTGTTGAGTTCTGTCAGAGTTCTGTCTCCATTAATCACAGCTGTGTCCCCTTTTTTTCATGCCCACCACTCCTATCCCTCAGCCCAGAAGCTCATGTTCCTCTACCCCTCACTTGTTCAAGAGCCTCCTGTCTGAGCCTCTGGTCACTTTCTCTCCTGTCCTCTGTCCCTCCAGCCCATCTTACACATGGCTGCCAGGCATACTCTTCTGAAGCCAGCTCTCACACCTTTAGTAAGACTGCCTCAAGCCACATGCTCTGTGCCCATCATTCCTGTCTTTCAAGAAGAGGAAGCAAAGTGGATCGAATCTCTGACAACCCCCTCCATGACTCCTGGCGAAATCTGTTTCCCTTCAACACACATATTCCTTAACATTTAATTTAAACAAATATTTAAACTTGGGGGGTACTGGGTTGGCCTCCTTTGGACTTTTGTTGCAAAAGACAGTGTCACTATGTTGTTTTCAAACAAATGTGTGCTTTTCCTGTGAAGTACTCCAAATGAATGGAGCTGTTTGACAAGCCCAGATGGGTACGTGCAGGAACAAGGATCAATTAGTGCCCTCCATGAGAAACAAAAATGACCTGAACATCAATGAATGAAGTCAGGGCAGCATTAGCACACATTTCTGCACAATGAAGCTGATACCAGGCCAACTTCCATTTCCATCTCTGCATATAATCCTTTATTTATGCCTCAGCTTCCCAATCAGAAATCTACTGTCTGAAATGTTTAATGGGCCTGGATCTGGCTGGCCCAGCCTAGAGGCATCTTACAAACCATTTATTGATATTTGTGAATCATAAACAGGGTCCCAAACAAAGTGAGAAAATATCCTTTTTTAGAGATCTTTAGTATGTGGAATGTGGCCTTTATCATAAG
Source organism: Craseonycteris thonglongyai (assembly GCA_004027555.1). Taxonomy (NCBI): domain Eukaryota; kingdom Metazoa; phylum Chordata; class Mammalia; order Chiroptera; family Craseonycteridae; genus Craseonycteris; species Craseonycteris thonglongyai. The sequence goes on along the minus strand of PVKE010008085.1, from coordinate 41,023 downwards.
CAAACTGGAAATTTTGTTATAAAGAATTGGTTTAGATAATTTTTTAAAGCAGCACTTAACTTTTTATATGCCCTTACTATGAAAATGACCACCATTTTGTTGGTCCACTTTCCTTTAACATTTCAAGAGTCAATTTTGTTAATTTAAAAAGAAAAGTATGTTTTTTATATGTTGAAAGACTAGGTTAAATTTCTATCAGGTACTTTGCCTAAATAGTTACTCAGGAAAAGTATATGAGAGGTTTATATTTAAGCATTTAGAAAATAACCTAATCCAACAACCACATGTTAAGGGTACACTTTAACTTAGAATAAATCTAGCTTTGCTACCAATCACAAAGGCGTTCATTAAGTCATCTGCACAAAACAGCACCCAATCCTAGGCTTCCTGTCACCCTGATCAACATGAGAGCTTAGTACACTTCACCTTGGTGGCTATTTTCCTTTGGCATTAATCATCCCATGTCCCTACAATGTTCATAGGACATTAAGACTTAAAATAATGGCACTGATATTATTTCAAACACATTTGAATGTCGCCCATGTTGCCTTTAAAACAACTAAAGTGGGAGGTACCCGGTCAAAGTGGTTGAAGGAGGCTCTAAACTCGTTCATCTGCTCCTGGGTGATGCCCTTGGCGTCCCTTGTCAGGATCTGCGTCTCCACCTCGTTGATAGTTCTGGCAATGGTTGTCAGCAGCAACTCCCATCCAACGCGAATGTGCTACGAGGAAAAAGGAATGGTCAGCTCTAGGTGCTTTCAGCAAGTCAATCTTGCCTCATTTTCCTAGCAGGAGAGTCGACCCAAGGGGAGATAAGTAGGGCTTACTACAGACCTCTCTGCACTTTTTTATTGTACTTCTCCACTTTTTTGCAAGATTCTGTAGTGGGAAATACTCAGAAGTGAGGCCAGGGTTCTAATAGTGACAACTGGCACTATGTAGACAAAGTATACAAAGTATAGTCTCTTTGTCACTAGGAATATCTTTCCATTTACCAAGTAGCATCATGGGCCCTGGATTATCCCTGCTGGCTTCCAAAGAGATGAAATTGGGCCAAACAGGAAGACCTATAGCCAATTTCCGGTCCTCTCTCTGAAGCAGTGTAATGAGTTCCCTACTGTGAAGATGATGATGATGATGATGATGTCAATTATATATAGTACTTGATATAGTTCACAAAGCCTCTTCACCTATGGCAGTAAGAAAAGCTTAAAGATCCCTACCTTTCGTACTTGCAGAAATTAACAGAAACAAACAGAGACACGTATGAGAAGAAAACACCCCGAGGAGTTAAGATGGTTACAACTAGAAATGTGGCAGTGTGGGTGTGTGTGGTGGCCATACCTCCATGGTATAGTTCGTGTGTTTGTTGTCAAAGACCAGGGCCTCCTGGATGAGCTGGTGGTCACCCTCCAGCTTGTCGACATTGTTCTTGTAGTTGATAATGTTGTGTTCATACTGCTTCAGCTGGTTCATCTGGTCTTCCAGGGCCCCTGTGATCTGGACAGAGCTCCGAGCAATCTCCTGATTCAGGAAGAATGGAAGAAACACAAGTGAATGGGAGCCAGCACCCCTTATTCAGCTTCAGGTGTGACACTGAATGTCATTTGACTTTCTCAGATCAAGTAGGAAAAAGGGCAGTACCACAGAATGGAACTAGCTCTAGTTTTGGTCCATCATTAGAGAATAGGGGGGCAGTGAAGGGAGGGGATCAACTATATTTCAAAAACCACATCAAGAAAGATAATAAATAAGTCACTTCTGGGGAAGCCGGGATGGCTCAGTGGGTTGAGCACTCACTTTGCAGCCCCGGGGCCTAAGAATTGAATCCCGGGCCTGGCCCAGGCAGACCCACATGCTGAAATGGGGTGAGCCCCCAGCTCAGTTCTTGCCAGGGCCTATGCAGGACGCTCCCAGCCCAGTTCCTGCCCTGTGCAGCCCCATACCCACATGTGGAGTGAATCTATATGGAAAACTAATGCTGTTAACTATGGAGACTGCTCTGGGCCCTCCCCCTTCTCTCTGTCTCTCTCTGTCTATCTATCTCTCTGTCAATAAATAAAAAAATAAATAAATAAATAAACTAAGTCACGTCAGCCTCCTTCCAGTGAAGGTGCAGCCTCCCTAGGATGCAGGGATGAGCTGCACTCATGCAGCTACAAGACAGATTGAACACAAAGAGTGCTTCACAGGGGTCAAAAGAATTCCTTAGAGTCTTAATGTTCTCCTGTTTCAGAAAAAAAGTTATTATTTTATCACCAAAAGGGAGGTTGGAAGAAAAGGTACTGGGCCAATAGATGTGCCTTGGCTGTTCTTGGTGATACAATGAGCCCAGAAATTGGCGTCATTCAAAAATCACTTTTCCCTAAATGTTCTAAAAATGCAAAGTATTTGTGGCTCTTCACATGTCCTCCTTAGGAATGGACAGTTTAAAACCTAGGTCCTGCAGAAAAAGCCCCATCATCATTTTCAATGACAAAACCCTAGGGGCTGACCAGAAGCTACAGCATAAGAGGTACCACTGTTATGTCAGCTCAGGGACTAATCTCAAGGCTGTGAGCAGTTCCCTGAAGGCTGCTGACCTACCTCCATCTTGTTCTGGATCCAGGGCCCGATGGCGTTGGCTTGTGCGGCAAACTGGCGCCGCAGTCGCTCATTGGCATGCTGACGGGCAAGCTCTTCCTGCAGGGACTGATCCCGGATGGGCACTAGCTGCTTCACCTGTCAGGGCCAAATGTTAACAGGAGTTACAGGCCAACTTTGGTCCAGTGGAAGTGACCAGAAGATGAAATAATAGTCCAAAAGGTGTGGGTGGGAGCCCAGAGGGAAGAGTGGTGGAGACAGGAAGTCCCTACTCTGAAACTAAAGGCAGAGATCATTCTAGCTTTGACTGCCACCCAGTGTTTCAGAGTGCCTGCTTAAGACTGGGCAGGTCTTCATTAGGGACACTGGAATGGGTAGGTCTGCATTAGGGACACTGACCATTCCCCCGGTAGGGGCTTTCAGCTACAGCACTAACCCCATAGGGGGCCAAGTCCAGACCAGAGTGCTGAGGATTTGTGAACCTGAATGAGGGAAAACTAACATCTTTACTTTTACTGTTTCTAATTGAAAGTTAGCACTTCCTTTGATTATGAATGTGTGCAGCAAATCCATAGTACTATGACTTTATTACAATAGAAATCACAGACGTTCTCATATAACATTAGGGAATGCTGGACTCTCAAAACATCACTACTTCAGAATTGTTAAGACTTGCTGTTTGATCTTGGTTTAAGTGTGTTAGTAAGGGAACACATACATTACAACATCCCAACTTCAAAAAAATACTTTAATAACTATTTCAATATTATTTCTTTCTGTTATAACCTTAAATATTTATATGACTTTATCTCAGAAGGGATCCATAGGCATCCCCAGATGGTGAAAGGGGTCCAAGACACACAAAAGTTAAGGATCCCTGCTATGTCCTTCATGATGTTGGGGTCCTGCTCTGGGCCCATGCCATTTGTGCCTTGTACTTGGCATTTTCATGCCACTCTTCACTCTCTGTGAATCAACAGACAAAAGAGCTACTTTAGAAGTTTTCTTGTGTCTTCTGCAAAACTACTGCTGAAGACACTATTCCACTTCCCTTTTACGGAAATCCACTTGGCCAACTTGCTTTATAACTTTAGTTAGGGGAAAAGAGTTTGTCTCACTTTAAAAAGTGATGTATTTTTTTGTTTGTTTGTTTTATCAAGATAACTACTTAGCTGAGCATGTTCCCTTTTCACTTGGCCGTAAGAAGACCAGAGCTGAGCTTAAAGCTCCAGGGTACAATGGCTACTGGCCCTCCGATGGACACTGTCTTTCCCATGGTTGTTTTTCCACTTTTGCATTGTTTATAAGTAAACAATTGTTGCATAAGTGTTCTCATAGCGAGCCTCCGCACATCCACGTGTCTCTTATTCCTTCAACACTATGTGTTAGCATATGAAATGACTATGATATAATTGTAATCGTGAAAATAAATTTTTCTTAAGAATAAGACAAAGGATCAAATGATCCTATTTAACTATCACAGAATTTGAGGGCAGTTTCCCATAATTTAAAAGGCAGCAAATTAGGAAGAATACTTTAATTCCCCAGATATAGTTTTCTAAGCAATTTTTCTGCATTGAAAATTCACACATATTTGAGACATGTCTATCCCATATTCTAAAAATTCTTCAATGGAGCACTACAGGAAAGCTGATTCCACCAAATTTTTAGATAAGATTTTAAAAATGGTTTCCATTATGGAATTAGTAGCATAACCTGTACTGATATTGCCAAGATTTATAAAATTTTCCTTACAGAAAATCATCTCTACTTCTTTTCCTTAAAAACCACAGAAACTGCTAAATGATATTTAAGAGTTTAACATATTTCATCTGTGAAACTGGGGGTGAAGAAAAACCATGATCATGATGCAAATCCAGGCAGTCAATCTAACTTCCCCAAGCTTTTACCTCTCCCTGAACCTTGGCTTCAAAGAGGCCCCGGTCCCACACCCAACCCTCCATCACCCACCTTGTCCCACTTGGCCCGGAGTTCATCCATGGTGACAGTGCTGTAGGGGTTGCTGGAGCTAATTCTGATGTTGTAGCTCTGAATCACCTTCTCCACCTCATTCTGGATGGCCATGATGGACTGCCGCTCACCGTCTGCCTCTGGCAGTGTGGCCTTGAACTGTTCATGTGCAGTGATCAAACTCTAAGCAGAGACAAGAGGGGAAACGCTGGTCTTACTTCAGTGTGAATTTTACAGGTTTCCATGTTTCCATCTGCACACACGGGAATGCCCTTATCACTGCAGGAATCTCTGGAGAAACACAAATTCTGGATGTTTTAGAAAAGCTACTTGGTACACAAAAGTCAAGTTCCTTGAAATGGAAAAAAAGATATCATGATGACCATTTATTTAACTGATGGCTATAAATCCAAACTCTTCAAAAACCAGTATTTTCTTTTTAAAAATATGATTGCTTTCATTATTTTCGATCCCCAGTTATTGTTGAGGCCTTTCTCTTGACCAAGGAGCAGAACTTAACTTTACTGCCCTTTCTAATGACAGTTTTACCTTTGAAGTCCAAAAAAGGACCCTAACATTTGCTGCCATTATACCTAAAGACCCCCAGGACATACATCCCTACTTCTCAAAATGAAAGGGACACAATAACCAACTTTTTCCTCTGTGACTTTATAAACCCTCCATCTATAAAGCTCTCATTTGGCCTTAACTTGTGAGACAGCAGCCCCCTCAGTTCAGCTCTATGTAGATGGCAGGTTGATCATCTTCAAGTGTAAAGCTAACGTTTACTTCAAATGCCGCAACAGACCAGCAGCCAACACACCTGTCACTAAACAAAGAAACTACTTGGTGCATTGAGTATGGCTCCCCAAGCATGCTGGAAGTCTCACTTATTCCAAACATAAATGATGCCAGGTTGTTAATCTCTGCTAAGAGTGCATGCAAGAAGCGCCATCCCAGCATCTTCCAGAAGAGATATGCAGTATTCAATGAAGTAGTATCTTTCCCTTTTCACCCAGGTGCAAGCCCTTCTAAAATGCTCTTTGGTAGGGAAAAGTAGGTTCAAATCCCAACCTTTAGCATTTCCTTTATATTTGGATTCTTTTGGATAACCTATCTCTTTTACAGAAAAAAAAAAAAATTGAAAATTTTCTCTTTATATTCTATTATTCATCAAATTCACTACACAATGGTTTCTAAGTAAATTGGGCCGTGGATGCTGAAGAATTCATCTCAACTGTAACATGACTGCTTAGCAGTCTTGTTTATAACTTTTAGAAGAACCGGGGAAAGCTGGGATGGCTCAGCGGGTTAAGCGCTCACTTTGAAGCCCCGGGGACCAAGAATCGAATCCCGGCCCCGGACCCACATGCTGAACTGGGGAGTGCCCCCAGTTCAGTTCTTGACGGGACCTACGTGGGAGGCTCCTGGGCACGTTCCTGCCCTGTGCCCACCTGTGGAGTGAAACTATATGGAAAACTAATGTCAACTATGGAGACTGCTCTGGGCCCTCCCCCTTCTCTCTGTATCTCTCTGTCTCTGTTTCTGTCAAAAATCAATAAAATAAATCTTTAAAAGAAGAACATTTGGGCGGTGGGAGGAAAAAGATGCTCATATGTGCTTTCCAGTGCCTCATAATCTGGCAAAACTCAGTAGATCTTAATAAACACTAATACGTACACATTTTGCATTGTAGTTCATCAGTAGCCAATAAACTCATAATTTCCCATGAATAACTCTATTAATAGACAAAGGTAACATTTATGTCTATTTTGCTCAATGATTCTGCATTCTTTTTTAAACAGACCCTTATCTTTACCATGATCTGATAAGCTAAGGTTCAAAGGGTAAGTGGGCTTGTGAGCCATATTGTTTTTAGTAAAAAAAAATATATATATATATAGAGAGAGAGAGAGAGAGAGATAAATAAACCCCAAAATCCCACTCTCTTAAGCTTTTAAAACTACAACTTATTTCTAGTGTACTAAGAATACAGAGTTGGGGTCAATTACCTGGATTTCCTCAATGCTGTGGACAATAAACATGTCTTGCAGGTCCTCCATCGCACCTTCCATCCAGTTGTTGAAAGGAGCAGCTCTCTTGGCGAACTCCAGGTGAAGCTGATCGATGGTTTCTAGCAATTTCTCAGTTCTCTGAAGATTATCAAGTGTTATCACAGATTAAATTATAAAAAACTCTGAAAATGCAAATATGCATTCCAGAGCAATACACTATTGTCTGACATTTTGGTAATCACAATGCTCTTGTCATTAACACAGCTATATGCAAAATTAACCAATGTTCAAATAATCAGGCTAAGCCTGCAGGTCTGTGAAGTGCCTTCTCAATCAAAGATGGATTTGGCAGCACGCAGAATAGATTTGTTTTGAAGGTACTTAACCACTACATGCCACCTTTCTGAAAACTGAGAATCCACAGAGGGTGCATAGTAACTTGCTTTGTAAGTTAGAGGATGTTATTCCCTAACCACGGTGGATAGCAGAAAATTCAGGTCACCTTCTTTGTTTTAATTAACAGTATGCAGAGAAGATGACTGCCTTTCCCAAAAGTCACCCACCTCGTGAAGACAGGAGGAACTACTGCTTAATGCACTCTAATCTTCGTTTGGGATTTAACTCAGATTTCTTCTTTACCTTTCTGAGCAAACGAAATCATAAGGCTTCAAGCTGGAGAATGACACTATGTTCATTTCATATGGTGGAGAGGATGAGGAGCCAACAGAGAAAGCATCCCATATCATATGTTTTCCATAATTAGACTTATTTTTTTCCTTCTCTTCTAAAATATTTGAGCAGTCTCTGTTACATGCCTGGTCTTTCCTGTCTATCAATATTTCTTTCTTTATGTGGATGTGCAACAGCCATTTTGCGCCTAGGAAGCTTCATATCACATATTTTAAAATTTTATCAGAGTCAGGGTGAAAAGACTCAGAATATGGTAACTTTCCTTTACACTTTCTGAGCCTTCTATGATAAATGATAGTTAGGTACAGCAGTCCTCCTCCCTTATCCGTGGTTTCACTTCCATGGTTTCAGTTACCCATGGTCAACTGCTGTCTGAAAATATTACATTTCCCCAACTTTCAACATCATCAGCACCATTATGGCTTGATGATCCAGGATCGCCTGAAACAGATGATCTTCCTTCTGACATAGAGTCAGAGGTCAATAGTAAGCTAATGTACACACAATGACTATATCATTCACCTCACACCATCTCATCATGCAAACACTGTGTCATCATCTCACAGCATCGCAGAAGAATGAAGAGTACAGTACAATGAGATATTGAGAAAGAGAAAGACTATATTCACCTACCTTTCATTACAGTATATTGTTATATTCTATTATTAGTTATGGTTATTATTGATGTCCTAATTTATAAATTATACTTTATCATAGGTATATATCTGTACTCTATATAGGGTTTAGTACTGTCCATGAGTTCAAGCTTCCACTAGGAGTCTTAGAATGCATCCCTCATGAATAAAGGGGGGCAGAGGGACTACTGTATAGTTAAACACCAGCCACTTAACTGCTGCTTATCCAAGTCTTATACTTGGGTAAGGCCAATTTCTTCCTGACTCTGTTTCATGTCACTTTACCTTACTTCAACATTTGTTGCCATTTCCCTTTGCATATCTCAAGTTCTTCCTGATCCTGACTCAGTCAGGATCCCAATTTACTCTTATATAAGAACTTCTAAACATTTACTATAATTATTACTTGATACAAAATGGGTTTATACCATAATCTCATCACCCCTAGATAATTTTTCTTTTTTGTAATTCAAAAGTACATGTCACTGCTGTATGGATAAATTATAGTACAAAACTACCAATTTCCCATTTCCCTCTTTTTTCTACTTTTCATATTCTCTTTAGGAGATCCTTTCACTGGATAATCTGTTTTGCTTTATACACATAATGCCACACACAAAAAAATTAATTAATAACATGGACTTAATTAAAGACCCTCTATTAAAAGATTGCACATCACCTCCAGGGCCTCTCTCCTCTTCTGTGTTAGCGTTCCCAATCTGTCCCACTGGTCACAAATTTTCTGGCACCGATCATTGACATTCACAGCATCATGATAGTCCAGTTCACTTTTAGAAGTAAAAATAAACATTAGCTTTCCCAGATGATATGAGGAAAAATGGACACAGGTCAGACAGATTATATATATATATATATATATATATATATATATATATATATATATATATATATAATTTTAAAAGATCTGATAGAGAATTGGCAGGTATTTCAGGGTTTTGTCAATCATCACCATAGCAAGCATGATTGCTATTCTGAGAGATTACAAGAAGAATTAGTGAAGGTCTTGCTGGTCAACAGATCTCTAAGCAGAGAGAAACACTGCCTTCTCAATGCCTCAGGCTACCTTTCTTCTCCCTCCGTGTTCTTGGCCAGGCCCCCAGAGAGCATTATTTTTAAGTGGCAGTGTACCTGTAAGTGAAGCCAACTATCTGACCTGGAGGACAGTTCTGCTGAAGCCACAGTGGCTGGAACATCAAAATGAATCAAGGGGGAGGAGGTGTCAGCTTGCATCCCATGTGTCCTTGGCTCCCCTCAAAGGGCAGTGGGCCTCCAGGCTCACAGGAGGATGAGCATTCTATCCAGTAAAGGTACTGTAACTCTAGCACCAGAGGGACAGAGAGGCATCTAAAGCCTGGCAGAACAGAGCATTTCCTCTTCTGGACAAAGAGGTTCCGACTTGTTTTATGCCACTCGTGTGGCCGCGAGAACAAGATTTCGCACTAAATTCCTTTCTCACCAGCCTGTCCTACATCCTAATGGGAGCTTAGTGAGGTGAAGTGGTTTAAACTTGTCATTCAAGCAAATTCTCAAATAGAAGGTTAACCTGGTCTCTCCAGGGATAAAAAGTTTGAATTCTATACACTTTTTGGTTATTGGTAAGTCTTTTAATTATGATAAGGTGAAGGTGAGACTCGTGAGATTTAAAGACATCTTCATGATTCTACCCCATCCATTTCCAAAGCTTAAGTGTTTTATTTCTTAATAAACACACATGAATTTGTTTTAATAAGATTTTCCATTCAGGCAATGGCTGTTTATTACTTTTTTTTTTTCTCTTTCCCTCTTAAATAATACTAGCTTGTCCTTACTGAATGCTATTATTTCTGTTACTGGATAAAGGAGATGCATAGGGTTGTGATCAGAGTGTTCTTCCAGTGGGTAAGAAGCTCCCTGTTACCAAAGTAAAGCTTGTTCAGTTCTTAAAAGCAGGTTTCTACACGCACATATGTTTCACTGACTGAGACGGACTAAGATTCTTGTGCTTACTGTTATAACCAAAAAATCAACACCAACCAAAAGACGCCAACAATTTACACTACCTTGAACACAAAGAGAAATGGCTATGGCTCTTCCAAATGTAAATATTAAAGAGAAAAAAGACTTCAAAAACAAAACCTAGGAATCCTGCTGATACATAATGGAGACACCAAAGCTTCTGGCTCAGTTACCTTTAGGGTGAATATTTTCCCTTCTTCTATAATAACTTGGTACGTGCTACTTTTACACATAACTGCTTCAAGAAATTAGGATTTGAATAACTGGGCATGTTATTTTTCACGCACTTTGAGAACTATACACACATTTTGATTTTTTGATTTATTATTTTAGGAAAGGTAAAAGGACAGGAACATGAAGAACCTTAAAATGAGCCCAGATTTATTAATAAATTCTGAGCATGGTCCCTTTCTTGACTGTGTGAAGAAATAGGCTTTGGGGATATCAGGAATAATACTACTATAAAATTAATACTTAAATTTTATGGACAACACTTAAAACCATTTCAAATTGCTCATGGGTGTTATTACAGAGCATTAAATGGCTTGAATTTCTTTCATCCCCTTATTTTATTTGTGATTATTAACAAGCAGCCAAACATCTAACATTCAAGAAGCATGAGAAGTTAAGACAATGCAGAGGCCACAGATATGTGCACAGACTGGACATGATGACCACGAACACTGATTAAGTTTATTTGAACAAAGCTAAGATACCAAATACTCATAACAGAGGCCATATCTGTTAATTAAGGAGTTTGTTCTTATCAAAAGGAGGATAAGCATGGGAGTTTTAAAATGTAACACATTAAAATAAGCATTTATGTTACCATTATGTGACAGGCTCTAAAAATGTTGCAGAGATATTAGTAATTATAATGATGGAGAAAGAGTAGGGAATGAAATTTTATATTAAGCAAATGGAGACAAGGGTCTTTTAAAAACTTAGAAACACTGTAAAGAGGTCCCTCTCCCAGAAGCTGCATGGTGCACTGATCAGGGCATCTATTCAATATAAAGAAGAGTGAGGCTATAATGCCTCCTCCTTGGGAGGTGAGGCAGTACTATCTACTTCGGTTTGGCTTCTGTACACCCAATGTGGTCTTTTTTCCCACACCTGGGTGAGGCCACCTTTCTGAGCTGTTGCTCCAAGCCTCCCTACTTATTTCTCATCCTCTTGGAAGCAGAGCTGCCAGTACTGGGACTGGGGTGCTACTGAATGGGGGGGACAAAGGGATCCTACCACAATCCAAGAACCAAAGCTGAATCAGCTCATCTGTTGGAAGAACAGATGGGAGGGAGGAAGGAGAGAGAAGAGGAGGGGAAAGGAGGAGAAGAGAAGGGAGGGGAGGGGAAGAAAAGAATAGACAAGAAAACAGAAAAAATGGGCAAATTCTATCCCAGAGTCCCATACAGGAAAGGAAAGGCAGGCCCACGCCTCTCCCTGGGAAGGGTCTGATGCAACTGGGGGAGTCCTTCCATTGTCCCTAGGGCTTGAGGGGTCTCCAGGGGATACCTCAATGCGTGCCAGCAGCTGCACGTACTTGAGTTCCTGCGCGATGGCCGCGATCTGCTCCACCCGGTCTTGGTGAGCTGCCAGGTCGCTCTCGAAGGCCTCGTGCTTCCGCAGCAGCGCCCGCACCTCCGTCAGCGACGCGGACTCGTAATCCTTTTGCAGCAAGGTCTGTTCTTTGCCTGAGGAGGTTGTAGCAAGGGTGCGGATACATGTCACATGTCAGCTTCTTTGTGCCCACCAAGTTCTCGGTGAATGTTTACCGAGAGAAATGGGGAGAGAAGGATGAGACTAAACACACAGAAGCAACACGGTAACCTATTCAGGCTATCACTCTGCTAAGGACAAAGTCACAACTACAAATAGAGCGAGGAAGCCGGCCTGCTTCTTTCTAAATAACACACCTGCCTTATTCATGATCCTATGTAACAAGTATGTGATTTTCCAGTGTGAAGCTCAGTGAAGTTAGTAATTATTAGTTCACAGAGTCCCCTGGCATCCTCAGACAAAACACTTGTCCTCTGTCTATCCATCTATGGATTCAAACTTTATCCCAATTCTTTTGGTTTGAAAGCTTTACTTTCTGTGGTTAAATGTGGCCTGTGGTTCTTTTCCTAATTAATCAGAAACTTTTCTCTCTGAACCCCCATTATTTCCCCACAAGTAATTCTTAAAGCAAGTAACAGATATATCGTTACAACTGGCCTCACATTAATTTCTTGACTGACAATCTTAAAGAATTTAATTCCGTAAAGCTACATATGAAAAGCAAATGATCACACATTTAACAATGACAACTGTGCACTTGCTATGCACCAGGTACTTGTTTAAATGCTGCATAAATAGAGACCCATTAAACTTTCATCAAAACCCTGTGAGAGAGGTATGAGCACCATTCCCACTTTGAAGAGGACATGGAGGCACTGAGAGGAAGAACTTCTCCAAGGCATGCCCCTAAGAAGTGTTGCAACTCATGCCTAGAAGTGTTGTGTGCAACCCCAACAGTCAAACAAAAATAAAGCAACAGGAAACCATAGGATGAGGGGACCCTCTCTGATCTCCTTCAAAATAGACTATTCTATGCTGGGAGAGTGTTTTGTTCTTCCAGCTCAGCAAACAGCAGCCAGCCAGAAAATATTATGACACAGTTCATAGCTACAAGAACAGGAATGTGTGCAAGTCCTAAAGGAGACAAACCTAAGTGACCTGGGGAAGTTACGACTAGAAAATAATACTCTGCATTCTTCTCTCCCAAGCAGATTCTCTACGTGGGGAGTTATGCTGCTTTGTGGCATTTAATATACATCCTGTTGGCAGAGGCTAGGCTGTGTGACCCATAGTTACAGAATAAACAGATACTTGTAGAATCAAATAGAAAAAATGGGGAAGACAGGAGGAGGCCAGGCCCTAGACAGGTAAGTGTGGGACAAACGCATTTTGAGTGCCCTGTTGTGAAAAAAATACATTATCTGCTTGATTAGAAAACAGTCTTCACACCCATCTCTCAAAGAGGTTTAGGACAAGACAGAGCAGAGAGAGGCGGAGGACACATGCCCATAGGGTCACGGGCATTAGGGATGGAGTTAGGAGTAATTGCCTACAGGGGCTCTGTTCACAGCTCAAATCTGATTTTTCCAAACCCTGGTTAAAGCAGGGCCTGCTCACCGTAAGCCCAAGTCTCATGTGTGGATGCCTTCTGTCGGAACTTCTCGGCCAGGTGCTCCACACGTTCCAGCCTCCGAATCTCGTTGAGCAGCCACTCTTCATAGCCCTTCTCTGCTTGCTCCAGCCTCTGCCAGGCCCCAGCAATGTCCTGGGTGTGCGAGAACAGGGCAGGCAGCTCTCACCATCACACTCTGGCCTCTTGGCATCCCTGTGAACCCCTTCACTGTGCATGTGACAGTGTTTCCTTTCCTTTCCCATACGTCCCCTGTAATAACCATTCAGACATGCTAGCATCTATGTCTAATTATCATGGGACCTTCCAAAACTAATACAGTTGTTTTTATCAGTGAGCAAATGCCTGACACTCCTCCAGATGTGGACAGAGACTGACAGAGCTTTAATATTCTGGCCAAAGACAACGAAGCCTCAAAGTGACCCAATGAATAATGACTGTGACTCAGTAGCTGTGTTCAGCCAACTGGTGAGCCACCAACTATTTCCTGGGCATCACACACATGCCAGGCACAAGCCAGAGGCTTTATAAAAAAGCAAACAATATCTATAAAGTCCCTGCCCCAGTGTAGCCTTCATTATGGCCAGGAAAGAAAGACAATAAGTATTTAAACTAGTTCATTTCAGACAGTGTTGTGCTGTGACAGAGAAAGAAAACAGTGTCCAGTGATGCTGAGAGCTCATGGGAGTGGTTCCTGAAGGCAGGCTACTTAGAGCACACCTCTTCCATCTGAGCAGGTGGATCTGAGCTGAGACCTCAATGACAGAAAAGCCAGAAGTGAGGTGAGTGCTCCAGGCCTGGGCAGCAAGCTAAAGGCCTGGAAGGGGAGAGTGGGGGGCTCATGTGTGGAAATAAACACAACAGGCCCTCCAGCCACATGGCGAGTGAAAGTCAAATCATGTTGGGTCTTAATAGCCAAGAAAATGAGTCTGTGCCTTATTCTAAATATTTTGGGAAGTCACTGGATTGTTCTGATAAGGAAGGAGACATTCTCTGATTTATATTTTTTAAGAAGAGGATGGCAGCTGCTATGTAGAAAATGAATTTTAGGAGTAAAAGTAGAAGAGCCAGTGAGAGTGTTACTGCAGGAGAGAGGATGGTGGCCTGGCATGAGGCGATGGCAGCGGAGTGGAGACAGGGCACAGTTTTAAGATATAATCTGGAAGTACAGCCATTGGGACTGACTGAGGAACTGAATGCAACAAAGTGACAGAAAGGGAAGGTCAATGGTGACACCTGGGCATGGAGCGTTAGTAGCTTAGGTGGTGATGCCATTTCCTAAGAAGAGAATCCTGCAGGGGACTCTTGGCTATGCTAGATCTGAAATGCTTTTGAGACATCCAAGTGAATACATGAACATGGACTTTGGGAGAAGTCAGAGCTGGAGATTAAAATTTTGAAGGCATCAGCACTTAGGTGGTTATTAGAGCCACCAGCCTGGGCTCTAAGGCCTGGAGGGTGTAAGGACAGAAAAGAGGGTCAGCACAAAGCCAGGAATATCCATCTACCAACTGAGCAGAGGAGGCAAAGCTTTGAGCAGCTCCTGGAAGTTCTCGTTGGTGAGGTAAAAAGAAAACAGTAAGTTCAAGAGTGGAAAGAACTTAGGAAGGCGGTGATGGTGAACAAACTCAAAGTTAGAGAACAGGATAATACAAGTGATGATTGAGAGGACTGGCAACACGGATACTGTTGACTTTAGTGAGAACAGGCTCAGGGGAGGGGGATAGAAGCCAGTTCACTGCAAGCAGAAGAGCAGAAGAAGTAGAGGAACAGTGAGCATCTGAAAATTGGTCCCATAAAGACCTCTTTCTAGATGTTCTGCTGTGAAGGGGAGCCAAGAAACAGTGCGGTTGCTACAGGAAGATTGGAATCATAGACCTTGCTTTTGTTTGGCAGGTTCCAGAGAATGTCTGTGTGCTGATGTGAGTGACTCAGCAGAGAGGGAGAAACTAATGATACAAAGAGAGGGCAGAAAATGCAGGACTGAGCCCCTGAGAAGGTAGAATGGGTGCATTGTGACACCAGGTAATAGAGGGCACATGCTGTAGATGCTGGTTGACTTGGTAGAAAGACGTGGCCAGTGGTAAGGAGAGGAAGAAAGCACAAGGGCCTTCATCAAGGTGTGTTAAGGGCCTGCTGTCTCTGAGGCACCGTGCCAATGCATTAAGGAGTCAAGAGCTGCATGGTGGTTGGGAGGAAATTTCAAAAATGAAGTGGTTGCAGTGCCAAAGTAATGTTCACTAACTGAGAAGACTAGAGAAGCAATGCCTCCTTCTCAGCAACCCACTGGAAAGAGACTCTGTGGAGAGAGGGAACACCGACCCCAGGCCACTCACCGACACCATCTTGCCCTCGGAGGGCATGAAGGCAGGCCGGTTGCTGATCCTCAGCTTGGTCTGCAGGGTGTTGAAGTTAATCTCTAGTTGGCACTTCTCCTGCACCTTCGGGGGCTTGTGCTTCCGGCGATAATCCCGGAAGTCTTCCAGCTTCTTCTGCATGGCCTGCATGGTCTTCTCAGGGGTGCGGTTCTCCAGCCAGGGGATTGTGCGACGAATCCATTCCAAAAGCTGTTCCCAAAACACAAAAGCATTGCTGAAAACACCAGCAAACTGCCCGTGGTTATAAAACAGGGGTGCCTAACAAGTTGGAATAGGGTAACCTAATGTTCCTAAAACTACAGAAGTATAACACCCTAGCTAAAAGGAGGGGGAAGGCACCTCTGTGCATGGATGAAATCATCAGTATCCACCCACGGCCACCAGTGATCACCCTACAAGACCATACGCAGGTCAAAAACAGAGTCGGCACGAGTCATGTTTTACAAAATGTGACATTTACAGGAAACTTGGGGACCAGACATTATTAGCAGACAAATGCTGGATGGAGTTTTCAAATGAAAAGAACAAACAAATAAAAATAAAACACCTGACATGATCAAATGTAGTATAATAAAATCAGCAAAGAATTGGGTTAACTTAAAATGTATTTGTATTTTAAATAAGCTCCAGGCTAATGAATTTATTTACTACACAAGTGTACTTTAAATCTAAGTCTGACTCAATACCACAGTATATTTTAATGATATCTAGCTTTGAAGGAAATCCACATGATGCAATTGAGAATGAGAGTGAATGCCTCAGCATAAAGTGTATTTTCTTGATTTACTACTGAAGTCTTAGAAATGACCTGCTAAAAAGCCATGGATAATTTATATTTATGATCACTTAGAAAAGGATAACAGATAAGAATAAAAATTAGTTAAAAAGGTGATGTTCCCCCAGCCTGAGGGTCTGGGGAGGGAAGGAAAGGATACAATGACTATGGACTGTCATCCTCCTGTCCTGGTCATCCTTCTGAAGCTGATCAGAGGCATTAAACAGTACAGCCAAACAGACTCTTCCCATAACAGCAGTATGAAAATATAAACTCAGCCTCATTAGACTGGACTAATGTAAATCACTCCCTAGAAAGATTTATTTCAAGTGTCTTGATACTTTTCCAAGAAACAGACCAGATATCAGCTAAATTAAGTCAGGGCAAAAATGATTTGGTCTCTGAAACGTGTGATTGACACTGAGTTCCATCTAAACAGAATATGGCTGTGGACCTCATTCAGAGCATAACTTGTGTGGGGAAAACAGTGTAGTGACTGTGATGAGACTGCTGAGTTCCCATTGATGCTAAAATAAGAAAAAAAGAACATGGAAAGTACCCTAATCAAGACCGTGGCTGGCAAGCTATAGAAAGATATCATGGAAACTCATAGGCAAATATCTGGATGCAGGGCTCTGCCTCCCTCTATTTCCCTCTAGATATTTATACACCCAGCTGAGTCATGTTTCACACAGGTTGGGCGAGCTTCTCTGAGCTGGGTCACTGTGGACAGGGCTTCTCAACATGGGGAGAAGCCTGTATGGCGTCAGTGGCCAGTGAAGCAGGAAAAAAGCATGCAGTGCAATGTCATTTAGGGACCCCAACCCTGGAGGTATCAGGCTGAGAATAAAATCCCATTCTACTTCTTAAATACGCAAACGACCTCCATGCTTTGGGATAGTTGGAAAGACCATCAGGGTTACCTTTGTGCCAATAAGTATATTGCTAGAAGATGAGCCACCTCTGAATTCCACTATATTTTCCTACTTTTATTCCATCTGAGATGAAAAACGCAAAGAAAACAACACTGACAATCCATGTTCACCCTCTGCGCCTCACCCTCTGGGTAGGTATGGACAGGACTGGGGGGCACCATTTCCTTTACCTCACTTGCTAGCCTCTCATATTCTTCCATCAGCCTCTCATTCTCTTGATTCACAGCAAGAACCTTACATATCCTGTTAGCTGCTGTCTCGGCCTGTAAAACACAATAGGTAAACAGGACAGCTCCGTCGACAGGGATGTACATACACAAAACGGAACACGGCGGGCATGAGAGGGGAGGGCGGAGATGGCTGTTCATGGTACAGACACCAGGTTAGGGTGGAATAAGACTGAGGGTTTGGCTGTTAAATACTATGAATCATTTCACACCTTTTTTACAGTTTTCACACAGACTTACACGGCAGGCTGAATATACTGTAGAAAACAATGGGGAGATACCATTAGTCTAAAACACGAGCTTTGTAAAACATCAAGCAAGTTAGTAACATAAATATATGGGTCGAGGAAACCAAAATCCCCTGAATGTCTGCCTGAATACTCTGCTGACGTCAGGAATATTGGGTGAGAACTCTCTAAATAACATTAGCCTTTGGGAGTCAAAGCAAAAATGACTGGGTCCTAAACATATGTCCTTGCATTGAGTTCACAAAGGTCTATCCTGAAATGAGTACCTAGAACTTGCTAGATGGTGTCCTTCCCCAGAGCTGAACTTGCTTCAAAATTTTGTTTAACCTTCATGAGAAGTTGGTGAGGTAATCATTCTCTACCATCATTTTGTGGAGGGAAACTTGGGCCCAGAGTGACAAAGTACCTGGAACCATGGTCACAGGAAGAATCAAGAAAAGCAACTTGCCTGTCCTGGCTCCCAGGCCTACAGCCTGCCCTTAAGCCTCACCTCTAAAGACCTAATATGACCTGATTTCCAGTTTTCATCATTCACTGGTGATGGCCTTAAAGAGATCACAGGAATAATACATCCTTTGGACATCCCAGCCTATCAGAATTCTCCAAGTAGAGATATGTGAAGGGGCAAGAGACAGAAAGAGATAAATATGGAGAAAAAGGACATTTATTCACAATATTCTTTGAGCTGTTTGTCTTAAGGAATGTGATTTTTTTTTTGAGGTTCTAACACTGTTATCTTTTCCCTATTTCAATTAAAAACAAGATTAGTCTTGAAAGCTATTAGAACAAATCACATAACATAGAAGGTAATTTCAAGGCAGAGGAGAACCAGGGCACTGGAAGGCACTCATGCTCCTTGGTGAATTTGCCTGTACTGCTCAATGAATGTGGCTCAGTGTTCATGGCACCTGTTTTTTCCTTAGAGCATAAATGTTTCCTACAATTTACCAATGAAACAATAGCAATATCTTAGAAAGAAAAAGAGATAAAAACACTTTAGGAACTGTGTAAAGTTAAAACTTAAAAAAAAAAAAAGTATTAACAGTTTGGAACTTTCCATATTAGGTCATCACAAAACACTTAAAAAGATTCCAAGGTAAGATGTGAAGCGCACACATGTACACACACACACACACACAACTGACACCCATGTGGAGCAGCACAGCCCCCGACTGACACGTGTTGGGTACCTGCTCCGCGCCCGCGAAAGCATGGTAGAAACAGGACACGTACGTCATGATGGCCCTCTCATCCGGTTTGGGGGTGTTCACAATGTCTGAGGGAGGGAAAAACAGCACAGAAAACATACACATACACATGAAGAGCAGAAACCAGGGTGAACAAAGAGGAAAAACAAATTGGTTTACACCGATCGATTTTCTGTGTTTCTTGGGTTCCCAATCCTGAACCTACTGAAATGGTTCGTGAACAGAATGATCTGAACCAGCACGTTTCTTAAATCAACAAACTGAGGTCTTTTTTCCTCCTCTAGCCTCGATGGACTCTTACAGGTACAGTCAAGGCATTAATATGGGAGCCTGTGTGCTGCACGGCAAGGCTTGTTGACATTTTTTAATGACTCATGGGGCCCATGTCCTCTTGACCATATCAAGTCTTCTGCCACTTCTGCTTTGAGTGACAGATGTCACTTTATGAGAGTCTGGGAATAGCAGCAGAATCAGTGCCCCATCATTCCTGCCGCTTATGCACCCCACCCCCATAACTGCCAACATTCTGCCCTGTAAACGGCCTGTTTGTACAAGGATAAAATTCACTGGAGAAGCATGTCTTGTAATGCCTTCTGTACATACTTACCATGCCATTTATAGAAATCAGCAGAAGTGACAAAACATCTAAAGAGAAGGGGATACACAGCTTGTACACCTTAGGACTCTTGCTACCATCTATATTAGCTGCTGAATTAAGCAGTAGGATGAGAGAAAACAGAACCACATGACATCCTTTCTCCCCCACCACTCTGGCAACACTCTCTTTTTTTGCCTTTTTAACTTTAAACTTAGCTCAGTCACTTGACAGAATGAAGTCAAAAAGACACCTTGTAATTCCCTAAAGTAAAACCTAGTCATTGAGTTTCCAGAGGATATTAATAGAAAGGATGTGGGGTTGTGTAACAGTATGAAATCTTCTGAAAAACAAACATGAACAGCATACTGGTGCATAGACAGAAATTAAGTTTCAAAGAAAACTTGACTAAATAAAGACACACAACTGCCTCCTCAGAACCAGACAGGTCTCCTTACTCAGAGGAGAGGAAAAAAAGAGAAAAACAATTGAAAAAAAAATCAAGACACAGAAGGTGAGGGATGAGCAGTGACTCAGGTTTTACATCCTCACCTTCTGTGCACCAGCAAAAGCATGATAGTAACAGGAGACATAAGTCATTATGGCTTGCTCGTCGGGTCTGGTAGTGTTTACTAAATCTGTGTGGAGAAAAGAAGGTTAACTGCTCCAATGTTCTAACACCAGCAGGCTCCTACCAAGTGTCAACTCAGGGAAGTCAGAGTAAGGAATCTTCCTTGTCACCCCCACATTTATGTTGTGAAAACTTTGGCTCAAATCAAAGAAATCACCTGCAAAGTCATTGCTCAGGGTGCTTTTGAGAATTGCCAATGGAAATAAAGGAATTGTCCAAGAGAAAGGCACTGTTATCTCAGCAGTCAGTCATATCCATGGCCAGAATTAGATCTCCAGAATTAGATCTCCAGGATTTACACCACACATACAACAGCACACTCCCAGAGACTTTTATCACTGTGCATATGATGGTCCAGGGGGTCAACAAAGACCCCTTCTGCAAGTCCACACAGAACATATGCACCCACAAATCTAACCCTGCTGTCAACCTCAAAAAGGGTTTGTGGAGGAAACCGGGAAAACAACCTTCATAGCCTTTAAAAGCATTGAAGGTAGTTAAGACGATGCAACATTTCACTGTTTTTTACCCCCAGGTAACAGTTCTGATTAGCCACTCAAAAATTCCCACTTAGGGTACAGAGACCAACACACATGTCAAGAAGTCAGGTCAACAGAGCAGGTAGGAAGGCAAGGATTTGCCAAGAGGGATTAGCAATCTGAGAGGAGGAGACGAGGGTATGACGTGAAAAAGAAAGGGTGGCAGGCATAAGAAAAGTTAACATGCTGCTGTGGTGATTGATGGTAAGTCCTAATGTCAGCAGCAATGATACTAAGGGTAATGTGGGGAGAGCTGCTGGGTAGGTAGGTAGGTATGTCACAGTGTGCGCCACACCTTTGTCATTCAAAAGATTCTTATGAGAAATTACTCTACAAAGCAAATAATATAGTATAGTGTGTGACCATTTCTCTGAACCATTCAAAAGGAAAGATGAAGAAAAGTAACGGGAGACTGGATGTGTCACAGGAAGGAGGAAATGAACAGAGAGCTAAGACATCCCATCAGCCACAAAGGACAAACAGAACAGACATGTGCCCCGAGTAGGACTCAGAGACCAAGGACCAAAACCTAAGAACCAAGAAAAATGTCAGCAGACCAGAGCAATAATGATATGAACCTGAACTCGCCCTGAATTATAGTGTACTAGGGAGGCATTAATGAACTGGAAGATGAATTTACTAAATGTCATCAGTTTACTCTTCTCTTTAGTATTTAGCTATTAATTCAAGTGAGTATTAATTCTGGGTAGTTACTAACTGCATGGAAAATTCAAAGGAGAAACCACACAAATGAAAACTTAGAATAAACGGAGAAAAAGGGAAAGAAACTGTTGCTACTTCATGGTTTCATTGACTTTGTTCCTCTAAAGAGTTTTAGAGAAACCATAAGTACAATCCTAATGAGGGTATTGAAGTGTTAACATCAATAATACAGGTGTTTGATAAATGGTTAAATTAATAAATGGGCAAAATCAGAATCCTAATTGAAAGATCAATGTTATGGGTTGAGTCCCCTAGAAAGAAATGTTGAAGTTCTCCCCCTGGGCACCTGTGAATGTGACCTTATTTGAAAGTAGGGTCTCTCCAGATGTTCAAGTTAAGATGAGGTTATGTTGGAGGAAAGAGGGCCCTTAATCCGATATGACTGGTGTCCTCATAAGAGGGAACAGACAGACACAGAGGGAAGACAGCCATAGTAAAGATATGAGATTAGAGCAATGTTGCCATAAGCCAGGGAAGGCCTAGGGCTTCCTGAAGCTGTAAGAAGCCAGAAGTATGCTCTTCTGGAACTTTCAGATGGTGCATGGCCCTGCCAACACCTTGGTTTTGACCACCACCTATGGAACTATCAGAGAACAAATTTCTGTTGTTTTAAGCCACCCAGCTTGTGGTAATTTGTTAATGAAGTCATAATGTAATCACCAAAAATAAGGAGGAAGGAAAATTGACTATTGACTATAATCAAGGTCTTTGCTTTTCCTAACAATGCTATTTAGTGGAAGAAATAAACCATCAGGAACCTGTGTAATACAGGTTCCTTGAGGTCAGGATTCTACCTTATATATTTTATTATCCCCTGCAGTACTTAGCTCAGATCTTGTTCACAGTAAGTGCTCAATAAATGTCTGTTGAGTGATAAGTAAATCATGAATAAGTGGGATGAATGAATCGTCTCCACATTTGTGCTTTAACTGCTGTGCCATATGTACAACTCACGAATTTATCACATATAAAGTCATAAAAAGCATTTGAAACTATTCACCAGCATGAGTGATGCTATAAAATACTTAGTTCTTTCAGATCTAACTAAACTAAATTTAATTTAGATTAAGCAAAAAGGAAATGTGAAAGTTCAAGACACACAGTGATAGCTGATAGTCTATACTCTATATTTTGATTCCATAACTTCTAGTTGGAAGGAAGGACTTTTTCCTTGTGGCATCTTAAGTACTTCATGAAAAGATTTATTTACCAAACTGTCTTTATATGGTAAGGACCTTGCTTTATGTATTTTAAAAAATAAAATAGGAAGTTTTCTTTGAAAATCACAAACCAAAGCATTCTGTTTCTTTGCCAAAGTCAAACCTTTTACCAAATCCTTTCACAACAGTTCTGCTGGCTTGTTTTTGTGCAGGCTTAAAAACAAATTATGAACAAGCTACACATGGAATCCTCTGGTACTCACTGAGGTATCCTAAGTTCTTCAGATATAACTGGATTATAAAGTTTTACACACACCCCGTGCATGGCCATAGCACATGTAGTCCATAGATTTTGTAAGAGTCAGTAATACAATGTTCATCTCACCTTCGGCATCCAACATTTTGGGGATATCCAGATGTTTCTCTGCAATTTCCATGGCCAAGTTAATATTTCCTACTGGGTCATCCTGCATGAAAAACAGCACAAGCAGTTATTTAAATGTATTTTTAACAGGACATATGAATAATGTTTTCTATATACCTCACTTTTAGGAAGAGACTCATCCACACAAAACCGTAGTAGTATAAATAATTTTTTTTCTTGTCTTTTCCCAATCACTTCAAACATTTAGAAAGACATAAAAAATGATACAAAAAAACACACAATTCATGCACAGTGCAATTCATAAAAGTAAACAAATGGTTTACAAGAAAAAAAGGCTTTGCAGGTGGGGAGGAAGGTCATCAGAAATTTTCCCTGGACAGGAACAAACATCCTGAATGTGTCAGAGCTTATTTTCAACCCTATTAATAACAAAATTTTTAAATAATTCCAAATGAGATCATGAAACATACATTTTTTTAAATCTGGAAGGTGTTCATGGAGAATATTTAGTCCAGCATCCTTGTCTTAAATATAAGAAAGCAAATGGGTGAAGAGAAGGTAACATGGCTCAAAGAGCAAAAGTCATGTTTCTGGAAATTACAAAAACTTGCGATTGCAAATAAAACCTGTGAAGAAATTCTTATTCTTAAGATTATGCTTATCTTCCACTATAAAACTGGTTAAATATATATATATAAACAAAATAAATTTAACCAGAGGTTATAACTGAAATAGGAAGAACACTAAAACACTTAATATTTTTTTTTGTTTTGATGCATTAATAAGATTGATTGTTATGAGTCTGGAATGGGGTGATGCAAGAAAGAAAAATTGAAGTGAAAAGTAGTGTTAGTCCAGAAATTGCTTTAATGAATTTTAACATTAAAGTCATTTAAACATTGAAGAAACAGCAATGCTTTGCAATGAAGCATTGTGCATTTAAAAGGTGCAGATTTCAAAAACAAAGACCTCAATGAAGGAACCAAAGTAAACTTCCTGGCCTCACAGAGCACATAATTATTTCAGGCAAAAGGCTTTTTCAACTAATGTTAAACAAAGCAGGGAAGCATTTCATTGCAAGTAGCCACATCATAAGAGTCCTACAGAGTCCTACCTGGATATTTTACACAAATGTTTATAAAGCCACATAGCTTAGTAAAAGTTTCCTTGTTTTGCTTTTAATGTATAAGAAAATTTTCAGCATTAAAAATGGAGAGTGATGATCCTGGCATTTTGTGAAAGTTATCTAATTTAGACTATAACTGAAAGATAAAATGTGGTGATTAAGTGTTTTCTTGGCTCAACAACTAGCCATGTAACAGTGAGATTACTGAATTCCTCAATCTTCATCTAAAAACTGAGATATAATAATACCTACTTTTTGGTGCATTACATTTATTGTGCATTATGAAGATTGAATAAATATGTGTCATACATAACATATACTTATTAATAAATGCACTAATATTAACATACATATATGTATACATCACATTAATAATAAATGCCATATATATTAATACATATATACATATATGATAAACATGTATGTATTTAATTATAACACTATCTCATCTAGAGCTATATAAGTACTTGTTGCTATTGTAATCATTTTTTCATCCTTCTTGTTAATAGATGGCCAATTACCATAGGTCTATTGACCTTTTGTAATAAAAACTGGCTGTTGTAAACTGTTTGTGAAATTAGGTCTATCTAGTACAATCCCTTCATTTTGCAAGTGAGGTAAAGATGAATTGAAATATATATATATACTGTCGGTGTGTTTAGAACATTTTGAAATTAGGGATTAGAGAATATATGCTTTGAAAACCTGAGAAACTCTGGTTGCTCCGCTCTTAGGCAACCTTCCATCACAGAACTGTGGTACCAGTCTCAGGATACAAGTGAATTCTGCAGGTGCTACTCTGTGGTCCGTGGAGACAGGCCAGGCAGGGAGAGGTGAGCAGATGACAGCTAACAAGGTGGTAAAAGCAAGGACACCATCCAACAACCATCCATGTCACACAGGTGAGGGCAGCATGCAAGAATGGATTCTAGAAAAACATAGCAACATGATGTGAAAGGCCAGCTCAGCACAGTAACAGCCAGAGAAATGTGCCCCAGGGCTACCTGGAGGAACGTGGATGAGGGGCAAGGCCCTCAGTCTTAACTCTCCCCAGGGCATTCACTTCTAGGGTAGCCCAGACCATCTGCCATGAGATGCATGCGGCACGAATTTCTTTTAAACTAGTTTTAAAGGAAAATTTTGGAAACTACTTGAAACTTAAGCACACTAAAGCTTAAGCTTAAAAGGAGAATTGAAATTTCCCAAGTTGAATGTTCTGAAAAGAGAGAGAAAAAAAAAGACAAAAACAAAATCTCCAACCTCTTTTCTAAGGCTACAACTAATACCTTGTGTCAATAGTGGATAATTATGAAGTGGCCCTTGTGTGGGAGACAAATTAATCAATTCTGAGTAGATATGACTGCAACTAAGTCCTTCAGAAAAGGCAAAAGGAGTTGAGAAAGAAGGCAGAGAGGATTTGAACTTTTCTCCCCACCCCAAAAATATATTCTTCACTTCTCATATTACAAGCTAGGAAAGTAAAATCTGTAACAAACATGTATAAAGCCTGAATAATAAATAGAGCCCAATCAACAAACATAGCTTAATCTGGGCAAAAGGGTGCCTGGCTCTGGGTCCTGTCTGACCCTGGTTGTGACAGGTGAGCATTTCCCTATACCCTACACGTCTGCATTATGTGCCAGGCCAGCTGTGTGTTTGTAGTTTAGTGCTGATGTGCTCATTTTCCGGACAACATGCTGGGGGCAGGCAGGACAGACAGGCCGGGCCCCAGAACAACCTTGTTAAGCTTTGAGTAGTCAATGAGGTCAGGCCGGTGTCTGTGGATGAGTGCACAGAGTCCGAGGCCATCCTTCCAGCTGCACAATGTTGAGAAGAACAGGAACACATGTTAATGCAGAAAAAACAACAGGGTCTGCCCTGCTCAGATGTTGGCGTGAAATGTGGGCCACACAACCCCAAACTCCCTTCTGTCTGACTTACTGCAGGAAAGGGTCTGTGTACCTTCCTCCTTACTCCACACAGTGACCTTGTAGCCCCTTCCTCAAATAACTTCTCCCCGAGGTCCGAGGAGGACAGCCATCCCCTTGCTGGCCACTTCTGTTGTCAGCTTCAGGCCCACCTTCCCTGAGCTTCCTCCCTGCCCCTGCCCAGTCTGGTTCTGTGCTGGGAGAACCCGCAGTGGCCGGAGGGAAGATGCCTCTTGACTGCTGCCCTGCTCTTCTACTCTACCACTCTCTGAATTCCTGATTGCCTCCTCCCTCTTGTCTCTAATTGCCGTCTGTACCTTTCCTCAGTGGCTGTCCACTAACCAGACAGAAGGACACCTACTCTGAAATGTCTAGCACCCACTTTCCTCCAAGAGTTCTCACATACTTAAAAAGCTACTCTTGCAGATTCCAAGTATCTTCCATCTTTCTTCATAATGTTATTTAGTTTTTAAGGCAAAAACATGCAGCCTCCTGTGGGACACAGCAGGGAGGATGTGGGTTTCCAGTCTGCCTCCCCAGAGATAGCAACACTCATGAGGGAGCCCCAGTGGTGACCAGTGGGTCACCTGAAAGCTGAGGGCAGGAATACTGTTCCTCAAAGTGTCAGGAGAAGGGAAACCAGACCTACACTGCTGATGTGAGTGGGCTACTCTGGGGCCAGAGGAACAAGAGCAAGAAGGTGAGTGGGAGGCACGTCTGGGACCTCTGACATCTACACCGACCCCTACCACCCAGCAGACTGCATGTCACAGGGACAAGGAAGGCCTCTCTCACCTCTGTACACTCAAAGCCTGGCTCAGTGCCTGGCACCTGACAAGACACTCCAATAGTATTTGTTCACCCAGAAGAAACTCCCCAAGTTTTTGTTGTGTCTCATCATTATTCTTCATTTCTCTGAGTATCCATGGTGGCAAGACTCAGTTATATTTAGAGGTGACCCACCATACAGAGGGGGAAAAACTAAACCACTCTACCATTTCCACATAATAATGGCAGAGGATCTGCCTGAAAAAGATCAAAGCCAAGGACAAAATCATTCTCTCAGATTACGCCTGGATTTCATTCATCTACTTTCCTATAATTTTCCAAATATGATTTTTCTACTTCTTTTGAATTCCAGCATAAGAAACTGATTCTGAAGTGGAGGGATCAGGGTATAGCTAGAACATGGGGGTATGAGACCTGCTATGGGCCACTCCTTCCCACTTAGGAGCCAGCCATTCCTGCCACTGTCTCCCAGGACGAGGTGAAGGCCTTGAGAAGGTACCTTCTCCCACTCCCAGGTTCTGAAGACCCATTCTGGTGCCATATAATATTCAATGGTAAGTACAGTGCTGTTCTGCCAGCATCCTTGACCTCAATCATACATTTTCCCTGAGAGGCTTTAAGCATCAAAAATTCCATGGCCAAAGTCCTGCCACATCAGGAGCAGGAAACATTAAACACACATTCTTCCCCCTGCCACCACGATATCAGCCAGAAGGTAAGGACTCCAGAGCCCGGGGACTCACCTGGTGTGGAAGTTCTGAATGTTGACATTTCTGTAAGGGGCGGTTTTTCTCTGACACCATAGCAGCAGGCCTTCTTTGGCAGAGGTTTCTGAAAGGACAGCAGAGAAAAAAGTGTCCCCAGGGAAATGCGCGTTACTCCATTCACCCAACTTTAGTCACTCCTCCCAAAGGCCAGCCACCTAATGCATCATCCCTTCTGCAATAGGACAGGAGCTGGAGCCCCACCTTGGGGACTGAACTCTGACAATGCTTCAGGGACTCAAAAAAGGCAACACGAGTTATCACAACATTTATAAAATACACTATGACAATAAAAACAGATTCCAGGGTTATTGGTAACTTACCTTTTATTATAAAAAAAATTAACAATGTGAATAGTTTATGACTTAACTAACTTGTCATTCACTTCATTTACAATTTACATTGTTAGGTAAATGGAATTCACAGAGGCCACTATGTCCCAAACTTACTCCCTTACCTAGAGATTTTATAATACTTAAAAGTTTTTATTGGTAAATTTCAAGTTTGGCTACTTACTTTTTGACCAAGTTAAGAAGGAAAATAAAAACAACAACATCAAAAAATACACCCACTGTGTGACCATGAAGCTGCTGCTGGGAGCATGGGGCCGGCACTAGTTTCCCAGAGGCCATACTCTGAGATTCTTAGTTCCCAAGCCTTCCCTTCCCCTTTCCAACACAGGTGTCACCCAAGTGCTTGGGCCTGAAGGCTCTCTGCCATCTCCTGCTCCCCACCCCCTACACCCCCACTTTACCTTCCACAGGCATTTCCATCAATAAATCTCTTATATTTCTATATGGACTGAATGTGTCTCCCACACCCCAAATTCATATGTCTGAAGCCCTAACCCTCAGTGTGATGGTTTTTATAGATTGATCCTTTGAGAGGTAATCAAGGTTATATGAGGTTATATATGGTCATGAGGTCATGATGGGATTAGTGGCCTTATAAGAAGCACCAGAAAGCATGCATATACCAGAGCACACACTCTGTCAGTCTCTGCCATGTGAAGACCAAGCAAGAAGGAAGCTATTGGGATGTCAAGATAGCTAAACAGGTTGAGTGCTTGTCTTGCAACCACAATCCTGGCCCCGGCCTGTGCAAACCCACATGCTGAACTGTGGTACACAAGTGGTAGCCGCCAAATGGAGGTAAAGATTCTTGCCTCCCAGGAGGGAGGTCCCCAGTTTGGTTCTGCCTGATGTGGCTCAACATCCAACTGTGTGGAATGAAACTATGTCAAAAAACTAACGATGTACAACTATGGAGACTGCTCTGGACCCCGTTTCTCTCTCTCTCTCTCTCTCTCTCTCTCTTTCTCTCAAACAATAAGAAAAAAAAAAGCAGTTATTTACAAGCCAATAGAAGGCCTTCAGTAGAAACTGACCTTGCTGACACCCTGATCTTGGACTTCCATCCTCCAAAAACGTGAGAAGTAAATTTGTTGTTTAAGCCATTCAGCCTGGTGCTTTCTTATGGCAGCCTGAGCAGACTCAGACAGCTTCTAATACCATCATGGCACTGGCTGCAGGGGACCCCAAGTTATGTATGCCAAAAAGCCCCTCAAAGCCACTAACAGAACCCATAATTCTGCCTCATTTAAAAGTTAACATATTGGGGAAGCCGGGATGGCTCAGTGGGTTAAGCGCTCACATTGCAGCCCCGGGGACTGAGGATCGAGTCCCGGCCCCTGCCCAAGTGGACCCATATGCTGAACTGGGGAGTGCCCTCGGGTCAGTTCTCACCAGGGTGGAACCCTGGCCCAGTTTCTGCCCTGCGCAGCCCCACGCCCACCTGTAAAATGAAACTATGTGGAAAAACCAATGATGTGCAACTATGAAAACTGTTCTGGGCCCTTCTCCTTCTCTCTGTCTCTGTCTCTGTCTCTGTATCTCTCTCTCTCTCTCTCTCTTTTTCTTTCAAAAACAATAAAAATAAATCTTTAAAAAATAAGTTAACATATTGAAAGCCCCTGTAAACATATGAACATTTAGCACTGGGCCCTCACCTTCCATTTCAGTAAGGGCTTGAAGTTGACTTTTTCAAATCAAAATAAGTACTCTGTAACTATGTATCTAAATTGTCCAATCTAGTTTAGACTTTTCTTTGACCCAGCTGAAGTAAACACACTCCCAAAGTTTCATGTGCTATTAGAACAATTTAAATGATTCTATAATACACTGTCTATGTGTTGCATTATGTGTTTATCACCCAGAGTCAGTTTTCTTTCCATCACCATATATTTAACTAGAATTGTACACCTGGAACCTACGTAATCTTTACTAACCAATGCCATCCCAATAAATTTAACAATGAAAAAAGAATAATTTGAATGATTCGTGTTTATGTCTTTTATCTACCAAATTCCTGTTAACAAAAAAGCCTGAAAGTTGTAAAGCTGTATTAATATTAACTGGTAAATGTATGGAAATATGGAATTCCATACCTAGTTGTACTGTATACTTAATTGCATGCCTTTGGGTCCTGGCCAATGTAATTAATAAGGAAAAGTACATCAGAAAGATATACTGCTGCAGTTTATAAAGTTTAAATGAAACCTAGGTTAGAAAAGTAAACTGATAAAGCAGATCAATAAAACCTTACAACTGCTACTAAAGTTTAGACTTACAAGGCAGTGAGTCTCCCCTAATTTCTGTCTGACGTTGTCTGAACACTTTTAGGCAATGAATGTGGAACTAAGTTCTCTCCTTGTTTCGTTGGCTGCTCTCATCTAAGATGATGCTCTCACCCCCAGGTCCGGCTTTCAGCAAAAGCTCACCAAGCCTGTGCCAAGTACGATCATGACTGTGGGGTACCCTGTTCCCTGCAGGGGCAAGTGAAAGCTGAAACATGGCCATTCAGCATCCACATGCCCATATGCAGAATCCCAGTCGTGGGTGTAAAATGCATGTTATAAATAGGTAGTGCCATTTAACATGAAAAATCGCATGACGCCCCCAGGAACCCATGTACGTACATCTGGACCGCCCTCACCAACACATATTAATTTCTCATTTATTCCTTGGAGGAGGACCATCATTCTGTTCAAGGACACTGGCTCCTCAAAGAATTCAGTTGCAATAACAACCTATTTTTCTACATTCATATATCATTAAAACAAATGAAGATGCTTTTACTCTAGACTTATAGAAAGTGAGATTGTTAAGAAATGACTGTAAAGTGAAATGAATAAAAATGTTAGTTAGCAAATTAATATCACCTACTATGTTGGACACTGAAGGATATCTGCTTAAAGAAATTTGGGTACTTTGCTAAATGAAATTACCACTTTTGAATATTTAATTTCTTGATCTTCTGAGAGGCAGGTTAATATATCTTTTTTTATGGCAATGTTTGAGAAACTACTGTGGTCTGATTATCTAATTATTAGTAGTAATTTGCGGGAAACTCTCTATGAACAATACCATTTATAGCTACCTGTGAAATAGCATTAAGTCACTGATATCATCACAATGTGAAATTTGTAACCAATGAGAAACAACCTGAGGTCAAGTTCACATCTGTAAAAAAGGATTTGCTACTCTGCCAAATGCAATAGTTTGAACAAGACTTTTAAAAAATAGTATTTGTTCTTTAGAGTGAGCTCAGTTGTTTAAATATTTAAATTTAGAATAAATCAAATTTAGATTATTATAAATTACCCTCTTTTTAATAAAGCAGGAACTTTTAAAAAGCATCTTGTTATTTTCATGAGCATGAAAGGAGTAAACTTTAATAAAAGTACATTGTATGAGGCTTTCAGATTCAGATCGTTTATTAATTCAAGCTGACTGTCATTCCTGAGCCTGAATTACTGAGGTTTTAATATCATGATATCTTTAATTTTTAGGTTATATAAATGGAGCTTTAGTGCTAAAAGGGAATAATCTAAGTGGATCAGAAACTCCTTAGGGGCAAGAACTATATATAGGCTTCCTGTCATCTGGTACAAAGTTGGGCAAATTGCTGATTTTTAATGTTTGTTGGTTATTAGCAATGAAAATCACTTTAAAAGACCAGCATCAGAGAGTACTCTTTCCTGGGTAGAATTATCAATATAAATAATGTCCCCAACCCCTCACCATTCAGGTGCCTGCTTACCTGTTAGGTGACAAAGTTAGGGGATGCTAACGGGACAACTCAAATTACACATAAACATGTTCAACAGCTACACAGTTTGTGATTTGAGGGCTAAATAGGCAATGTTCTAGTTTTAAGAATATCAATTTGACAGTTCTCAATAGTGCTGAAGTCATCAAAATATTTAGGAGTACAGTGGGCATAAAAGACTAAAGATTTTCATCTTCAGTGGTAGCACCACGGATGGAAAGGATGTTAGGTGGAAAGAAAGAAGGAAGAAGGTAGGTAGGGAGAGAGGGGGAGGAGAGAGAGAAAGGAAGGAAGAACAAACAAACAAACTTGGATTTTGATTATTATTTTTGCACCTGAAAAAATAACAAAGTTCATTTTAATAAGCAACTTCTGGGAAGCCAGGATGGCTCAGTGGGTTAAGCGCTCACTTCGCAGCGCTGGGGACCAAGGATCGAATCCCGGCCCCGGCCCGTGCGAACCCATATGCTGAACTGGGGAGTACCCTCAGTTCAGTTCTCTCTCTGTCTCTGTATCTCTCTCTCTCCCTCTCTCTCACTCTCTCTGTCAAAAACAATAAAAATAAATAAATAAATAAAATAAAGCTACTATTAAACACTTACCAAAATATTAAAAAAAAAAAAAAAGCCACTTCTGTTCTGAACATGTGCTCGTCTTTTCCAAAATGACTTCATCTTTATAAATGAAATAGTCTCTCTGGGGTCCTATCTCGTAGAAATATAAAACCTGTGAAAAACCAACTTACATATCTTTCATTCAGTCATGGAAGTGAATGTTCACGTTTATAAGACCATATTCAAATTTTAATTTGTAAGCTTACTTTACAAGTTTCTCTTAATCTCCAAATAAAGTCTGATTTTAACTACATCTTTACCTTCAACAGAAATGTCCTGAATAGCAAAGCGAAGGATGATAGTCCAGATCATGCCCAGAGTCATTTTCACATTGCCATCAACAATTTCTTTAAGGAAGAAAAACCAACAATATGTCAGTGTAAGGATAATATAATCAGTACATAAAGTTTTCCTATAAGCTATGTTTCCCATAAGCTTTTACTTCAGAGATATTGGAAAAAATATATATGGAAAGACCATTTTGTGCTTTTGTAAGTGTTGCAGTGTGTCTAGTTACAAATATGATATTCATAACCAAGTGTCTCCAGTTTAAATGAGTTCTGAGTTAATAATAAACACAATCTTGCATATGCATAATCACTGAAAACAACCTGTGAGTTTCCAAAGTATAAAGACCAGATGAGCTAAGGCTCCAAATACAGATGTTTCCCCCTTATCCACGGGGCACATGTTCCAAGACCCCCAGTGGATGCCTGAAACTGAGGACAGTAAAGAGCCCTACACATACTATGTTTTTTCCTGTACATACACAGCTTTTTACTTAAAGGAAGCACTTTACAGCTTCTCTTTGGCATATCCGAATTGCTGGCATCACTATTTTTGTGCTTTGAGGTCAGAATTAAGTAAAAAAGGTAAGTTGGACACAAGCACTGTGACAGTATATATCTCACAATCAAGATGGCTGCTAAGTGACTCATGGGCCAGAGCATCTACAGCCTGGAGATGAGGGACAAAGGGAAGATTCACATCCTGGACGGAATGGAGAGAGATGGTGCAAGATTTCATCATGCTACTCACAACGACACACAATTTAAAGCTTATGGATTGTTTATTTCTGGAATTTTCCATGTAATATTTTCAGACCGTGGTTGATGGGTAAATGGAAACTGCAGAAAGTGAAACCACAGATATGGAGGACCACTGTAATGAAATACAGAGAATACAGACTCATGTATACCCTGGTTCCTTCTCCAGCTCCAGAGCTGGCAGGTCCATGTACACAGTTGTGTATAATGAGAGGCTCAGCTACTGTCAAACTCACAAGGACTCCCGATCCCCCACCGAGATTAAAGAGGCTATGTCCTCCCTATTCATTAGTTCTCATTAAGAGCTATTGGGATGTGTAAATTCTTTGTTGTTCCTATTATCCAGTTGAAGAAGATGGCATATTTGACTCTGTTCTTCGCAAGTCACCCTAGAGCCTGGTCTGCTATGCATGGCACACTTGTCCTCATCTCCATGTGCCCAGAGCCCTGTAAAGAGCCTGACACCACTGAGGGACCCAGCACAGGTCCACAGCCCCACCTGGGTCAGTGTGGCATCAGGGTTGTTCCCATTCCAGCTCACCTTCTGCCCCGATGGACACCAGCTTCACCCCTTTGCTGGCTATATAATCCAATGCTTTGTTGACATTGGCAATTTTGTGGAATCTCATTTTCCCTCTGTCAGGTTTGGGCAGCCTTTCCCCTATTGGATTAGAAAAAAGAAAAGTGTAGAAAGAGAAAGTAACCCTTTGATACAGAATCCAGATGCCTAAATTCAGAGTCTGCACTTTCGATAAATGGAAATAGTTGTTTCTGATATGTCCCAGTTTCTAAACCACAACACAGAGGGAACATGAACCACAAAAGTTTCAAGACCAAACAGGCCAGTGGGAGCCATGCTACTAAGGCCATGTGCTTTTCAGATCTGCTGGGAGGGTCCAGTTCAGACTGTGAACCAACATACAATTGAGTAAAGAGAGAAGCTGCTCGGTGTCACTGGAGCATTTGGGGTTGCTAACTAGCTGTCAGGAGAACTCAGGGCAGCCTAGTTCAAATCACAGAGGTGGCTGCCAGGACTCATCTCAGACACCTGATTATGAAGATATATGGATTAGGGCAGACTTGCCATCACCCTTCCCAGTCACACTTCCCCAAGGGTGACCCACTCTCTAGTTCAAAGTCTAAACCAGCCAACTGAGATTCAGGGCAAAGCACAACTCCTCTGGGATTGAACTCCTGCTTCCATAGTTATGCCAGCACGTACACTGGCGTATTGCATGATGGACAATTTCTGAAATGCACACTAACCGGGGGCAGGCAGCATGGTGGGTAATCAGATAAACATCATTTCTCTTCTCTTATTTTGTTACAAGCTGAGTGCTATAAACATTATTTTATTAAGCTAATTTTAACCAGAATTCTCTCCCTTTCAAACAGAAAAATAACTCCAGGCAGAATGCTCTTTGAAAGGCTTTCTTTGCCAATAATACCATATTCTGGACCTGCCAGGTTCAAAGAGAACTGGTGATGTGGTCATGCATACACAGAGGCATAGCTACTGCTCAAACACAGGATATAGGATGGGGGCTGATGGAAAATGCTTCAGACCAACCTGAGATGACTTCCAAAAGCAGCATGAGCTTCAGGCCATTCCTAAAGTCTTCCTCGATGTTCTCAATCTGGGTGCCAGCTTTCCTCAGGTGGGAGTTACACCAGGCAGTGAAGGTCTGCAAGGAGAACCACACAGGCTTAGCTCAGCCCGGAGGGCTGGAAGACCCCTCCACAGGAACAACCTGAGGCATCTCACACGTGCTGGGGAGTCTAAGAGGCTGTAGCTCCTTGGACCACAAAACAGAATTTGATGGAAAGAATGATTTTTAGGTCCAAGGTAAGATTTTAGTAAAATTTCCTCTTTAGAGACAAAAAATCATTTATTTGGTATACCAAGCTGAAGAATTCTTGTTTTGTTTGAAAAGACACCACACTTACACCTATGTCTTCACCTTCTGGAAACATCTTACCTTGTAGGGAAGATAGATTAAATCAGGATGTGCTTATTCCCTGCACACCACAAAAATAAGCTTGCTTGCATAATGGATAAGTAAATAATGTTTAAAAATTGTTCAAGGGGAAGCTGGTATGGCTCAGTGGGTTAGGCGCTCACTTTGCAGCCCCGGGGACCAGGGATCGAGTCCCAGCCCCGGCCCGTGTGGACCCATATGCTGAACTAGGGAGTGCCCCCACTTCAGTTCTCACCGGGGTGAAGATCCTGGCCCAGTTCCTGCCCTGTGCAGCCCCACTCCAACCTGTGGAATGGAACTATGTGGAAAAACCAATGATGTACAACTCTGGAGACTGTTCTGGGCCCTCCCCCTTCTCTCTGTCTCTGTATCTCTCTCTCTGTCAAAAACAATAAAAATAAATCTTTAAAATAAATAAATTTGTTCAAATGTCTTACTTCAGAGCAGAGGGTGGGTGATACTGCGGAGCAGAAAGGGGGAGGGAGGAGGGACCCACCATCACTAATTACCTACAAGTTACCTGGACAAACAAGTATTAAGCTAGTAACTAAATCAATTAAACAAATTTGCAGTATCATCAATCGTTGAAAAAACAGTGATAATAGCAGTAATAATGACCGCCTACTGGCATAGACCCTGGATTTCAAAGATTATTAGACACAGCCCCACCCTGGAGGGCTCACAGTCTGATCGTGTTAACAAGTTACCAGGGTGATCTGCAGAGGAAAGATGGACAACTACCTATTAAGTGGCATCCAAAGTCATCCGGTTTATTTTTCAAGCTTCTTTTAATTTGGCTTCCACTTGTGTACTATTTCCTGCCAAAGCCTGATTAGGAACGCTCCTGGCAGCTGCTGGCTAAGAATGCAAACTGTCCCCTAGTATCACAACAGCTGCTGGGCTCAAGAACAAAGTGCCCGCATGTTACACTGGGCGGAGACACCCCAATAGGCTTGTGTTACGGATGAGAAAATGAACCTCTCAAAAATAGACTGCTTCCAACGAAGACTACAGACAGTTTCCATAAAAATGATTTTCCTGGGTAATAACAAGGATTTCCAAATCTGACGGTTGTGTATTTCAAAAAATATGTGATGGTATGAAGTTCCAAGACATAAAAAAAAAATGTAGGTATTTTCTTGGATTTGCAGTAATAAATTTTACCCTGAGAGCCTAAACTGATCATTATTTCTCCTAAAGTGCATCTAAACTTTAGGTAGAAACAAAAGAGAGGCTCTAAGCCATATATTCTAGATCTATAGCCAGCCAATGTGCTAGCCACTAGCCACATGTGACTATTTAAATGTAAATTATGTATAGTTAAAATTAGAGGAAATTATAAACTTTAGTTCTTCAGCTGCACAAGCTACCTTCCAAGAGTTCAAAAGCCACTCATGGTTTGTGGCCACTGTGCTAGATGGTGTAGGCAGTTCTACTGGACAGACCTACACTAGATAATCAAATTTTGGTTTTTGAAACTAAGATTACTACAGGAGCCTGTTGTTTATTTAACTAATTATGTATTTACTTTATGAATATGTAATATACTTCCTTGGTTCACAATTCAAGTGGTACAAAAGGCTTAATGTGAAAGTCTCCCTCTCACCCTTGCTCCCAGTTTCCTTCCCCAGAGATTTGGTTTTTTGTTTATCTCTTCAGTGATGTTCTACACATTTTTTGAAAGAATTGTTTTTTAAATATATTTTTATTTATTTTTATTTTTGACAGAGAGAGAGAGAGAGAAATACAGAGACAGAGAGAGAACTGGACTGGGGGAGCTCCCAGTTCAGCATATGGTTCTGCACGGGCCGGGACCGGAATTCGATCCCCGGTCCCTGGCGCTGCAAAGTGAGCGCTTAACCCACTGAGCCATCCCAGCTTCCCCTACACATTTATAAATACACAGACACACACATCTTTTTTTTTTTTTTTTGTCCTTTTAACACAAATCATACTATACTCATTGTTCTACACCAGGCTTTTTTTCACCCAGTTAAAAAATGTAACCTAGAGATCATTCCATATCAGTATAACTCATTCCTTTTAATGGCTGTATAGTATTCCACTGTGGTGTATCTCGTATACCATACTTCAGGTAACTAGTTCCCAATGGATTGATATTTAGGTTGTTTCCAAATAACTGAGTTCTTACAGTAAAAAACATCTCAGGCCCCATTTTCAACATGCAAAACCACTTTAAAGGTGTTGTTTAAAATAAAAACACTGACAATATTGAGACTAATCCCATAACTAAATTTTTGGGAAAGGCACAAGAAAAAGCAAGTTGTGATTTTTTTTTAATGGAATTGACAGAGATAAAATATAGTGACATAAAATACTTATATAGTTGTTTTTATTTAGATTCTACTTAAAATGGGCAAATATTGCTGGTGCAAATTACCTTAGCTTGTTACCGTGTTACTGAAGTACCTAAATAATAAAAGTATCAGGAGCATACTTCTGGATACAATCACAAGCTGCTTATGAAATTAACACAAATTCCCTGACTCCCACTCTGGAATCCTGTGGCATATCTCTGATGTCACCTATCGGGATATATATAATGAAGGTAATTTACCACAGATAATTTTCAGTTATGCAAATCTAGAAAACAAATTTAACCTAAAAGGCCAATTTATTGAGTTAAGTCTAATGAAGTGTCCCTATCTTTAACGAGTATTCCTCAGAGCCAATAAGAGAGTGCCTAACCAACTCAAAAGCGGAAACAGAACCCGGGAGCTCTGTTATAACAGGCCGTGTTCCCATGACTCACACAGTACTGTGTTTTCATGTGGTACATCTGACGGATACTCAAACCATCAGCAATGTCTCCTCTGTAATGTTCCTGGACATAATCTAGAGGCCCAGGAAAGGCCCCTCAACCCCCAAGACACAGTAGTTGAGAAAAATATCAGCTGCAAGAGTTTCTAGGAATATCTGTGAGCCCCTCTGATGGTATGCAAGGCTGTTCCCTCTTTCATGAAGAACTGACCAGAAAAATCCCAAATCCATAAGAACTGTAACACTACTGCCTTTTTCAAAGTTAAATGATATGACAACCAGCACAACGTGCTTAATAGCAAAAAAGCACTTATGTCCTCATTGAAATTTTGAAGTTTGTGTTCATGAATGCTATGCCTTTGATTTTGGTTTCTTTTTAAGTCGATTAAACCTATAGAAATAACAACCTATGTTGTAGAATGGAAAAAGGCCTTTTAATCAACATGTGTAATATCTGTGATTAATCAGGGGTCTCCAAACTACAGCCCGCGAGGCCCTCTCATCCGGCCCATGGAGACCTTTTTATCTGAATAAAATAATATTAAATAAATAATTAAAAACAACATCTATGTTTTGATTCTTTTTTATTTGGACCTCGAGTGTGTAGGCGGCCCCCAAACTGCTGTTTGATAGTTAATGCGGCCTGCGGGCTGAAAAGTTTGGAG
Source organism: Craseonycteris thonglongyai (assembly GCA_004027555.1). NCBI lineage: Eukaryota > Metazoa > Chordata > Mammalia > Chiroptera > Craseonycteridae > Craseonycteris > Craseonycteris thonglongyai. Next base: position 2,317 of record PVKE010008085.1, on the reverse strand, counting down.
ACCTCTGATTTAGATCATCGTTTATATAACACAAGTTCACATCTCTACCTGAAAGACTTTATCACCTGGATAAACAGATGAGGACAAAAAATCAATCCTGAACCTGACACAGTTCTCAGTCTGGATGCTCTTCATGAGCTCAGTTAATTATCACTTCTTTTGGCAATAAGGTTTTAGGCCTGGGCTGGCTCCTGGAAGACTATCTGTTCAATTTACTATTACCGGTAGATTTTCACCAAACAAAAATCCTGGTAACACAACATCTGTAAATCTCCTTTCTACTTCTTAAACCAGCTTTTACTTTAACAATAACTACACAAAGAACTAATTTCAGGTTACACTTCCTGGAATGGAGAGTCATCCCTGTCATGGGACTTTTCTGAACAAAAACAGAGCAGCATCCACTGAGGTGCTGCTACATTCGGCAGAGCCTGCAGCACGAAGCTGGCAGTGGATGGAGGTGGGAGGTGGGGGACAAGTCTGAATGGCTTTAGCTTCTAAACCCACCAATTATAAAGCAGTATTGTCTGTCAGGTCCAAAGATTTGGGGCAGGGTCAGAGTGTTCTATGATCTTGAGTTTGCATATTATTTACTTTCCTCAGTGAGTAAAGACATCAAGAGGCTCAAGGTGTCAATTCCTGGCCTGTACCCTCTGGGGGGTACAGCCAAGCCCCCAGAATGCAGGGGCAGTGCTCCCACAGAAGAAACCAAGGGGACAGGTGGAGCCCAGTCCAGTCACAGGAACAGCTCAGAATTCAGATGCTATTTTTTACTCTGATACCATATAGTCATTTGTCCTTCGTGTCCTGACACTTTCCCAGATAGATATATATGAGTAGAAATAGAAAAGCCACCAGCCAACAATGCCTGTCACAATGGTTACACACACACTCAAGTAAAACTCCAGAAAACCACATTCTATTAAGTTCATTTTCTAAAGATGCTCCATTTATGTTTCTATTTGCAATAATCATTTTAATAGTGTTTCCTTTTCTACTTCACAAATCCCCAATTTGCCAAGATTCCGTCTAATTATTTTTTCTACATATTTGGAAAGTAAAGGGGTTCTAGAAAGCTGCACACTTTTGTAAAATCTCTGGGTAGGGTAGGAAAAGAAGGTTGGAATCGATTCTCTAAGTAAATGTGATTTCAGCTCTGGCATTTAAGAAAGGAGACCCCGCCCTTGTGAAGAGCAGGTCGTGATAGAAGTAGAAGGTACTGGAGTCACTACAAAGCTTCACAACCACTCAGCCCGAAAGACCCCCATCCAGCATCACACAAGGATCTGATCTGGGTCCTCCCCAATGTCATAACGCCAAAAACAAGGAGCCACTCCTGAAGCACAGCAGAAATCAGCAGTGTGACTAAACTTAAATATCCAGACACTCAACACTCTTTAAATGACATTTAAGAAGTGTTTCTGTGGAGTTTACACTGACATTAGGGAAGTTCTGGGGACCCAGAAGCCACTCACAGTGGTGGCTGACTTTTCAACAGAGTGAATACTGAATAATCCTCTGATCCTGAAAAAATTCCAGACCTTCAAGGTTGCCAAGTGACCAGGAACACTTTTCAACAACACAGACATTGCAAAAAAATTAATCAAAGCAAGAAGTATGTAAGTAGAAGAGTGTTAATTCTAAGGATCCCGCATGTGCTACAATCAATTACCAGATGTCTTGGAAGTCCATTCAGGGACCTAATGTTCTCATAACTTGCATAACTAGGCATCTAACTACACAGTGGGCAGCCCTTTGATTCACTGCCCACAAACCTCTGCTTAGTCTCCCAGATCCTGCTAGATAACATGCAGGCGACAGCTCAGTTTAGCAATCCTTGAAAAACAGCAACCCTAAAATCTGAAGTCTGGCTCTGTGACTAGCTGAGTTTGGTGTAGGCCAGTGGTCGACAAACTCGTCATCCAAAAGAGCCAAATATAAACAATACAAAATTGAAGTTTATTCAAAGAGCCATTTTTTTAAACTTAAGCTTTACTTTAGTAGAGACATTTTTACGGAAATAATTAGGATTAAAAGTACACTCTCGAGCTTGCCTTTGCTAAATATGTCTTAGTTTAACTAACGGTACATTAAATAAAACTTGGTATCATACTTACGTAAAGATAATATTTATTTAAAAATATAACAAGTTAAATAATATAAAAGGTATCCTTAAAAAAGAAACTACAAATACTCCACTAATGTGAACAATGGCCTTGCATTTCCTTGGAAAGTAAGGATAAGTCAGGTTTGTATGTTGTTGTTTTTCATTTTAGGCACGATTCCAAGTTCTCATCGATAAGCCGATTTCTTAATT